>JAJPUD010002257.1:244623-277413 GCA_023553655.1 Myrmecobius fasciatus
TTTTTTTTTTTTTTTTTTTTTTTTTTTTTTTTTTTTTGCTTTTTGCTGAGGCAATTGGGGTTAGGGTCACACAGCTAGGGAATGTTAAGTGTCTGAGACCAAATTTGAACTCAGGTCCTCCTGACTTCAGGGCTGGTGCTCTATCCACTGCACCACCTACCTGCCTTGATTACTTTTAACTTTAAAAAAGCTTAAACAACAATAATCCTAAGAGATTCAATAGAAATTTCAGATGCAATGTCATCCTCAGGACTTTAGCATATTTGTAAAACAACACCTCAATGATCATGGGATTGTAGGTAAAAAGGATATACAATCATTGTTGATTGAATTATAACAAAGAATCTTTTGAAAGCAATAATTTGCTTATTCAATAAATTTTAAAATATATATTAAGTTCTATTATTCAAAATATTTTCTTCATGTATTATAAAATAAAGAAATGAAATCTGTATTCCAAGATTTTCATATAATCTTTATTTGGTAATTGCAAAAAAAAAGAAAAAAACTTAGGATCAATCTAACCATTCCCAAATCAAATCAAATAAAATAAATCAAGATACATTCATGTAGCAGAATTTGATAATTAAATTTGGATAGAAAAATATGAGAAAAATGTAAAAGTTATAAAAATGACTTTTTGAAATGCCTGACATATGGTAAGTACTATAAATGCTTGTTGGTCTTCAAAAAATTAGCAGAATCAAAAAAAGCAAAGTACAGCAAAAATGAACATAGATGAGGAAAAGTGAATGCACATAAACAGTTAAACAAAGATACTGATGAACTTGGAGTAACCAAAAAAGTTGCTATGCAACTTTTGTATTGAAACTCAGCTTTTAAACACATCCTGAAGTTACAAAATAAGATATTTTGTATGTTTAATCTTAATAAAGTCACAATACAAATGATGTTTTTAATGAAAAAAAAAACAAGATATTTCTAGGATTTTACCATGAGACTGTTTATTCTATTCTCTTACAACAAGGAAATTTTAATACTATACATGTAGCTATTTTTCAGTCATTTTAGTTGTGTCTGACTTGTCATGACAGCATTTGGTATTTTCTTGGCAAAGATATTGGAGTGATTTACCATTTCCTTATCCAACTCATTTTATAGATAGTTAAACTAAGATAAGCAGGGTTAAGTTATTTGCCAAGATCATATAGGTAATAAATATTTGAGTTTGGATTTGAACTCATTTCTTCCTGATTCCAAGGCCTGGAACTATTGCATTCGATTAATCTCCTATTATATGCTGCATATGACATTGGGGTGAAAAACGTTTTCTGAATTACAGACAATCCAGAAGCTTACAAACTAAAAAGGAAAGGACAGGCATGCAAATTACTACTATGCATAGTATAATAAATCAAGTGTGCAAAAGAGAACAAAGAAAGAAAGCAACAGAAATTGGAAGTATAAGTGATGAACTTCATCTGGTCTAAGGTAAGGGTGTGGCAGGGAAGACATGGAAGAGATTGCAACTTAATTGCATTTTAAAACTTTAAAAAACCACATAAGAATACCAAGTGTTCACTTTAGTCATGAGGTAAGGACAATTGCAAGAAAGGGAGGAAATGACAAGAAAAGCAAATGACAAGACAAAGTAACCTAGAAGTACTGGGAGTAATATAATTTGACTAAAATAAGGAAAATTATAAAAGAACATTGAGAGAAAATAAAATGGATTGTTTAGAAAGAAATAGTTCAGGGTCTTGATAGCTAATGTTAGGAATATATACTTTATACAACAAGAAATGAAAAGCCATTGATTTTTTTCTAAGTAAATGAGTGACCTAATTGTATTAAGTTTATTTAAGTAGTGAGGTAAAGCATACCTTATAGAATAGAGGAAGGGACATGAATAAGAAAACTATATAGTAACTTTATAATTTGATTAAGAAGAGATGAATAAGGGGATGGAAAGAAGGTAGTTGTGAGAGATATCATAGAAAGAAAAATAATGGGAATTATCAACTGAATTAATATAAATGGTGTTATTCCATAAGTCTGATTTTGGATGAGTAGGAAGGTGTCTGTCATTAGCAAAAATAAAGTAATTTAGGGAATAGAAGGTTTGAGGTAGAGAGGATAGATGATGTGTTTTGTTTTGAAAAATGTTGAATTTAAGATCTTGGGTTCAAGTATTGAAAATAGATATTAATAATAAAAATACTTTACTAGAACCAAAGATATGGGGCTCAGTAAATGGGTCTGGAATCAAGGAGACCTGAGTTCAAGTCTGTCTTCAGACTTTCAGCAGGTATGTGATGAACCATTTGGGATACATTGGATAGAGCTCTGGGCCAGAAGGCAGAAAAAAAACTGAGTTCAAATCTGGCCTTTGATTACTTAATTAGCTGCATGACCCTGGGCAAGTCACTTGACTCTGCTTCAGTTTCCTCTTCTGTAAAATTATCTAGAGAGGGGCAGCTAGGTGGCACAGTGGATAGAGCACCAGCCCTGAAGTCAGGAGGACCTGAGTTCAAATCAGGTCTCAAACACTTAACATTCCCTAGCTGTGTAAACCTGGGCAAGTCACTTAACCCTAATTGCCTCAGCAAAAAGCAAAAAAAAATGATCTGGAGAGGAAAATGATAAAACATTCCAGTGTCTTTACCAAGAAAACTCCAAATGGGATCACAAAGAGCTGGATGATATATAGAATGGAAAGAGAAGTGATTAAGTAGTAGGGAGACCTTAGCCTGAGTTTCAATTGTATCACTAACTTGTTTTGTAACTATAGAAAGTTCCTCATAGGGTGCCTAAAGTAAATAAGCATTTGTCTATTTAGGTTTTTTTTTTAATTTTTTAATATGCTATAATGTTTATGGTAATCTATTCCATTAACACATCTTATATTTATTCTTGCTTAGATTTCAAAAAAACTAAACACATCCTATTTCTGCTTCAGAGAAGATAAATGCAGGGTGGCTCTGTTTGGACTGAGAGCTATTTGCTGAAAGCTGTTTCCATCAAGGAAGGTATTGCAGAATGGGATTGAGCAGGGATCAAAATAGAAAAACAGAAAACAAAGCCCCCCTCCCCCAAATCTAACATATCTTTTGTTCTTCTTTAATTAGATCTCACTGTGCTATATTTTGTTTGAAGTGATTCCAAGAATACTAGAAATGTTCAGAATGTAAAAGTATATCCCCTAACTAAATAAAAATTATTTGAGGATTATCCTTCTTGGATTTTCCCGGTCTCTGCTCATCTCCATTACTTCAGATAATTAAAAGGGAATTGTGCCTTTTACTGCAGCTCAAGTTTCAAGTCATTGTCACCCTAGCATTTTTTTTTGTTTGTTTTAATTTACACAATGAAGAAGAATCAGTTTTAAATACGGGAGTCTTTCATCCTCCAATAATGTAATTGTAAATATTCTTCTTGATTTATTATATAAAACTACCTTAGTTTTAACTCCATTTTTTTGGAATTAGTTTTGAAACAAGCACTACTCCAGTATTTTCTCACATGGTGATAAAAGTGATAAATGGTGATAAAAGTGATATGGTGATAAAAAGTATAAAATACTTTACATTTTACAATAACTTTTCTAATTTAATATAAGTATTATTGATCCCATTTTATAAATGAGTAAAACTGAGGCTCAGAAATGTTAGAGAATTTTCCCATATGTTGAGAATGAATAAGTGCCTTATTTGGAGCTAGGTAGACTAAAAACTCTTTTAAAACAAGGGATGCTTCTATTTGTCTTCTTAGAACATGTAATGAGGATTGGCACGTGTTCAGATTGCATCTGACACTGTCTCCTCTCATGCAGGAAGCTGGGGATCCTGATTCCAAGAGAGACATGATGAAGTATAATGGAAACCGTGGCAAGACTTTAGCACATGAAGAAAAATTCAGTAACTTGTTTTGATGTGTTTTCTATGTGTTTTGGAGAAGACTCTTTGGATATCAAGAAATTCTAGAGTAACTGAATTAATGGTATTAAACTCAAATAGCAATGGGACCACTAAATCGTCTGTAAGGATCCCTATACATACATATCACTGAGAAAACCATTATTTATTTATTTAATCATTCATTCACTCATTTGTTTATTATTTTAACATTTATTTATTAATATTATTTTTGTTTTATTGTATTTTTATTAGTTCTGTTAAACATTTTCCAATTATATCTTAATCTGGTTTGGGCTATACTTAGAACTGCTATATCTTGATGGATCTCTATTTTTGGATTACATCATTCTCCGAAGATGCCCAGTGAAAGACAATGTTATGGAGATAGAGCCAAGATGGCAGAGAAAAGGCAGTGAGTCACCTGAGCTCTCCCTAAAAAGCCTCCCAAACACCTTTAAATAATGCCATAAAACAATTCCTGGAGTCATAGAACCTATAAGAGCACAGGGTAAGGTAATTTTCTAGTCAAGGACAATTTAGAAGATCATCAGGAAAGATCTGTAACCTGTATCATGCTGGAACACAACCAAGTACAGACCACGATGATGCAGGTCCAGTCCCAGAAAACCAGGAATAGCCACTAGGAAGCACTGAATCAGCAACAGCAGCAGCATTTGCTTCAGGAGCAGGGAGTCTCTGTCAGAATAGTGGGCAGGACTCTGTTATTTTGTCCATACTCAGATCTGGGTTGCACTCTTGGGTGCACATCAGAGTTTGCGGTCATCATGGAGTAGGGATCTTCATTATGGTTTCAGGTAAGAAAAGTGTATTTGTGGTCATTTACAAACCAGAACACAGATCAGAAGAGTAGTAAATGCATCTGTCTTTAGATCATTCCATCTCAGAAGAGCTGAAATCTTACAGTTACTTAGAAATATATCTAAAAACAAGTGGACAAAATTTTGGAACTTGGGACAATGCATCCTCCACCTTGGAAGCAGAGCCCCACTTTAACAAAGAGTTAAAAGTCAAGTGATAGGCTAGCAAAATCAATAAACAATAGAAAAAATTCTGAACATAGAAAGTTATTATAGTGACAAAGAAGATCAAAACATATTCAGAAGACAACAAAGTCATTGCTATTATGTCCAAAGACTCCAAAAACATGTTGCAGTCAGCTACAAAAAGACAATTCAAGTTTTTTGAGGCCACAAAAAGAATAATGCAAGATTTAGTAATTTCTACATTAAAGGACTGGAAGACATGGAAATTGCTCTGAAGGGCAGACTAATTAAATAACTAACTCTGGAGAGTTAAAGTTACAATCAAGAATCATCTAACCAGCAAAACTGATTATCATCTTTCCGGGAGAAAATGGATATTCAATGAAAAAGAGGACTTTAACCACAAATCTGAATAGAAAATTTGACTTTCAAATACAAGACTCAAGAGAAGCATAAAAAAGTAAACAGGAAAGAGAAATCATAAGACATTTAATTCAGTTAAAGTGTTTACTACATGAGAAGATCATACTTCTACCCCATAAAATCTTTCTCATTATTAGGGCAGTTAAAAGTACTTATAGACAAAGGACACAAACATAGGTTGAAAATAAGGGGATGATTTTTTTTTACTGAGGCAACTGGGGTTAAGTGACTTGTCCAGGGGTCACATGGCTAGGAAGTATTAAGTGTTTGAGGCCAGATCTGAATTCAGGTCCTCCTGACTTCAAGGCTGGGTCTCTATCCACTGTATCATCTAACTGCTCCAAAGAGATGTTCTTTTTTTTTTAACCTTTTAAATTTCATTTTTAATTTATGGACTGAAACAAGCATTTCCATAATATAATACAATAAAAAAGATGACTGCACATGAAACTGCAGAACTACTATGCACAACTTCCTATTCCTTTCACATTCTTTTTTTTTTTAAAGCTTTTTATTTGTATAACATATGTATGGGTAGTTCCTCAGCATTGATCTTTACAAAGCTTTCCATTACAAATTTTACCGCCAGTCCCCTCTCCTCCCCTAGATGGCAGGAAGTCCACTACATGTTAATAATGTTGAAATACTTGACAAGTTATCCAAGAAAAATCCTATCTCTCTCTGGGTGTATATGGCTTTCTTCACTGAACAATTGGAACTGGTTTGAGACATTTCATTGTTGCAGAGAGCAATGTCCATCAGAATTGGTCATCATATAATACTGTTGTTGCCATGAATAATGATCTCCTGGTTCTGCTCACTTCACTGAGCATCAGTTCATGCAAGTCTCTCCAGGCCTCTCTGAAATTGTCCTGCTGGTCGTTTCTTACAGAGCAATAATATTCCATAACATTCACATACCATAATTTATTTAGCCACTCTTCAATTGATGGGCATCCATTCAGTTTCCAGTTTCTAGCCACTACAAAAGGGCTGCCACAAACATTCTTGCACATGTGGGTCCCTTTCCTTCCTTTATGATTTCTTTGGGATATAAGCCCAGTAAAACACTGCTGGGTCAAAGGGTATGCACAGTTTGATAACTTTTTGATCAGAGCTCCAAATTGCTCTCCAGAGTGGCTGGATCCTTTCACAGTTCCATCAACAATGTTTTAGAGTCCCAGCTTTCCCACTACCCTCCAGCATTCATCATTATCTTTTCCTGTCATTTTAGCCAATCTGACAGGTGTGTAGTGGTACCTTAGAGTTGTCTTAATTTGCATTTCTCTGATCAATAGTGATTTGGAGCAACTTTTCATATGACTAGAGATAGTTTTAATTTCATCATCTGAAAATTGTCTGTTCATATCCCTTGACCACTTATCTATTGAAGAGTGGCTTGAATTCTTATATATATGAGACAATTCTCTATATATTTTAGAAATGAGGCCTTTATCAAAACCATTAAATGTAAAGATGATTTCCCAATTTGATGCTTCCCTCCTAATCTTGTCTGCATTAGTTTTATTTGTACAGAAACTTTTTAACTTAATATAATCAAAATTATCCATCTGGTGTTCAATTAGGAGTTCCATATCTTCTTTGGACATAAATTTATTCCATCTCCACAAGTCTGAGAGGTAAACTATACTACGTTCCTCTAATTTGCTTACAACATAACTCTTTATGTCTAGATCATGAACCCATTTAGATCTTATCTTGGTATGTGGTGTTAGGTGTGGGTCAAGCCCTAAGTTCTTCCACACTAGTTTCCAATTTTCCCAGCAGTTTTTGCCGAATAGTGAGTACTCATCCCAAAAGCTGGAGTCTTTAGGTTTATCAAACCCTAAATTGCTAAAGTTATTGCCTAGATTGTCCTGATATCCTATCCTATGCCACTGATCGACTGCTCTATTTCTCAGCCAGTACCAAATGGTTTTGATGACCGCTGCTTTATAGTATAGTTTTAGATCTGGTACAGCAAGGCCACCTTCATCTGCCTTTTTTTTTTCATTAATTCCCTTGAAATTCTTGACCTTTTGTTCTTCCAAATGAACTTTGCTACTATTTTTTCTAGATCTGTAAAATAATTACTTGGGAGTTTGATTGATATGGCACTTAATAAGTAGATTAGTTTGGGTAGTATTGTCATTTTTATTATATTCGCTCGGCCTACCCATGAGCACTTAATGTTTTTCCAATTGACTAGGTCTGATTTTATTTGTGTGGAAAGTGTTTTGTAGTTTAGTTCATATAGTTTCTGACTTTTCCTTGGCAGATAGATTCCCAAATATTTTATACTATCATCCGTTATTTGGAATGGAATTTCTTTTTGTATCCCTTGCTGCCGAACTTTGTTGGTAATATATAAAAATGCTGATGACTTATGTGGATTAATTTTTAATCCTGCAACTTTGCTAAAGTTGTGAATTGTTTCTAGTAGTTTTTTAGTTGAGTCTCTAGGGTTCTCTAAGTATACCATCATGTCATCTGCAAAGAGTGATAATTTAGTTTCTTAAGTACCTACTCTAATTCCTTTTATCTCTTTTTCTTCTCTTATTGCCAAAGCTAACATTTCTAATACAATATTACATAGTAATGGTGTCAGTGGGCAGCCTTGTTTCACTCCTGATCTTATTGGGAATGGTTCTAGTTTGTCTCCATTACATATGATGCTTGCTGATGGTTTTAAGTAGATGCTACTAATCATTTTAAGGAAAAGCCCATTTATTCTTATACTCTCCAGTGTTTTTAATAGGAATGGGTGTTGGATTTTATCAAATGCTTTTTTTGCATCTATTGAGATAATCATATCATTTTTGTTAGTTTGGTTATTAATATAATTGATTATGCTGATAGTTTTCCTAATATTGAACCAGCCCTGCATCCCTGGTATAAATCCTACTTGGTCATGGTGTACTATCCTGGGGATGACTTTCTGTAATCTCATTACTAATATCTTATTTAAATTTTTTGTATCAATATTCATTAGGGAAATGGGTCTATAGTTTTCTTTCTCTGTTTTCACCCTACCTGGTTTAGCTATCAGCACCATATCCGTCTCATAGAAGAAATGTGGTAGTATACCTTCTGTCCCTATTTTCTCAAATAGTTTGTATAGTATTGGAATTAATTGTTCTTTGAATATTTGGTAGAATTCACATGTAAATCCATCTGGCCCTGGAGATTTTTTCTTAGGGAGTTGGTTAATAGCTTGTTCTATTTCTTTTTCTCATATGGGGCTATTTAAATAGTTTATATCCTCTTCTGTTAACCTGGGCAATCTATATTTTTGTAGATATTCCTCCATTTCATTTAGATTATCAAACTTACTGGCATAAAGTTGGGCAAAGTAACTCCTAATTATTGCTCTAATTTCCTCTTCATTGGAGGAAAGTTCTCCCTTATCATTCTTGAGACTAACAATTTGATTTTCCTCTTTCCTTTTTCTTATCAAATTAACTAAAGGCTTATCTATTTTGTTGGTTTTTTCATAAAACCAACTTTTACTTTTATTAATTCAATAGTTTTCTTATTTTCAATTTCATTAATTTCCCATTTTATTTTTAGAATTTCCAATTTGGTATTTAATTGAGGGGTTTTAATTCATTCTTTTTCTAGGTTTTTGAATAATAAGCCCAATTCTTTGATCTTTTCTTTCTCTATTTTATGCAAGTAAGCATCTAGAGATATAAAATTGCCCCTCATAACCGCTTTGGTCATATCCCACAAATATTGTTATGTTGTCTCATTATTGTCATTCTCCTGGATGAAATTATTGATTGTGTCTATGATTTGCTCCTTCACCCATTCATTCTTCAGGATTAGATTATTTAATTTCCAATTAACTTTTGGCCTATTTTTTCCTGGCCTTATATTGCATGTGATTTTTATTGCATCATGATCTGAAAAAGATGCATTTACTGTTTCTGCCTTTCTGCATTTGATTTTGAAGTTTTTATGCCCTAATATATGGTCAATTTTTGTGTAAGTTCCATGGACCCCTGAGAAAAAAATAAACTCCCTACTATCTCCATTCAATTGTCTCCATAGATCTATCATACCTAAGTTTTCTAATAATTGGTTTACCTCCCTAGTTTCTTTCTTATTCATTATATGGTTTGATGTTCTTTAAAAAGTAAAATCAATGGGTGAAAATGAAGAATCTACTAGGCAAAGGGGAAAGGGAGGGTAGAATGATGTAAATTATTTCACTTAAATAGAGGCCAGAAAAAGCAGTTAGAGTGGAAAGGAAAATGGGGAAGGTGGGGGAGGAAGTGAGTAAACCTTATCCTCATCAGAATTGGCTTGGAGACTCATTTACCCTACAGGAAAGTAGGAAGGGAAAAGGTAAGAGGAGGGGAGGGAGATAGAAGGGAAGGCAGATTGGGAAATGTGGTAATCAGATGCAGAACAGTTTTGAGGAGGGACTGAATGAAAGGAGAGAGAGAATAGAATAAATGAGGGAAAATAGGATGTAGCATCATTATTGTGGAAAAAATTTTGAACTAAGTTTCTCTGATAAAGGCCTCATTTCTGAAATATATAGAGAAAAAGTCAATTTTGTAAAAAAAGTAGAAGCTATTTCTCAATTGGTGAATGATTAAGAGATATGAACAGTTTTCAGTTAAAGCAATCATCTATCTATAGTCACATAAAAATGTTCTAATTAATTATTAATTGTAGGAATGGAAATTAAATAATTCTGAAGTACTACCTCACACCCATTGGATTGGTTAACAAAACAGAAAAGGAGAAGGGAATGTTGAAGGGCATGTGAGAAACAAGAGATATTAATATTAATGCACTGTGGAGTTATGAATTGGTTCAACCATTCTTTAGAGTAATTTTTTGCTATGAGAGAAAATTTGGAATTCATAAATTTTAAAATGAATATTAAAATATTTTTACATATAATGGGGAAAACACTAAGAATTTAAAAAAGACTTTAAAAAGAAAGAAAGAAACATAATGATATCAGAGAGGTCATAGATCTTCTCCCTCTCAAGCCAGCTTGATGCCCTATAAAAATGGGCCTTGATCCTATGTTTCATCATTTCCTTCATAACTTTATTTTAGGTTAAGAAGATTAATTCAAAAGTTCCAAACTTGTTAATTTTGAAAGATCAGAAGAGCAAGCTTCCAGGATTCAATGAATTTGATTTCATTATCCATTTTGTAATGAGGCTTAACCCTGATGTCTAGGAAGCAAGAAATGACCTTTGGGACTCAAATCAACTACTTATCTAGTACTGATGACAGTTTTAAATATAAACTGAGTGGGACCAATATTATATAGAAAGTCGGAGTCTCTTTCTTCTCTCCCTTCAACCAAGATGGTGTGAGAGAGAATATGCCCACATCTGTTGGAGGTTACTGTTTTACCTTTGCTCTTGAAATAACTTAGTAGTAAATATCTCTCTGTAAAAGCTGATTGACATTGAATGGTTAAATAAAACCGAAGCACTACTGGATTTAATTCAATTTCACTTCAGTAAATATGTATTAAGTACTTCTTATGTGCCAGAAATGTGCTAAGGGCTGGGGATACAAGTAGGAGAAAGGAAGATCTTCCCCTCAAGGAATATACAGTGTAATGGGGAAAATCAGTGAACACAAGGAAGTTAAAAAAACAAAGAGGCATCTAAGTGAAACCTGGCAAAAAAAAAACCCCAAACCCAAAACCCAAAAAACAATAAGCTGATATGCTGGTAGAAAATAGAGAGTGACCTAGGAAGGTCTGAAAATTCTGAGTCCACTATAAAAGAAAGTTATGTGAAGAGTTTACTGCTATACTCTCCAGGCCTTCAGTCAGAGGGAAGAGGCAACTAAGGGAGTTGACAAGATGCTGAGTATCAAAAATGGAGTCAATTCGCACCAGACATTATTGGCAAAAAATGAAGAAATAAAAATGTTAAGAAATTAAGCCAACAGCCTGAGAGCAGACATTTCCTTTCCTCTGAGAGAGATAGTTATTCCTTGAGAGAGTAAGCCCAGACTAGAGGATACTCATTTTATATGAACTGGGTATACAATAAATACTTGTTGAATTGAATCCAGATTTCTCATTCCATGAAAAATATTCTTTCTACTAAATTACATTGACCTTAGACTTCTCATTTCCATAATAATGGAAAATTCAAATAAATAAAATACACTTATTTTTCACATGCTTTTAAACTGTTAGTTAAATTATTTATTTTAATTCTAAAGGGCAAAGATAGTCATATTTCTTGCATCTCCAATTCTTTGTCCCTCCCAATTCCTCTGACCCAGTGCTATCCCATTAGAGGGAAGTATAGGGCCAGTCCAAGGCCATGATAAATTGGAAAATAACCTGAGGCACTATGTATTTATGAAAGCTTCATATTCAAGTTAGAAATACACCTTTTATAAAGCCAGCAAACCTAAGAAAGGTCTGAGCACAAAGATTAAGCTTTTATTTTTTCTCCTTCTGTTCCTTAACCAATGCAAGAAAGTTATTGTGCAGTTTCTATGTCCAGAATAATAACTAAACATGTGTTTGCTGATCTTGATAATATATTCATTTGCAAAATTTGCTGAGGTGGAACATCAGCACATGCTGATATGTAATGAATGATACAGAGACCAAATACAAACTGAAAAGAAAGAAATAGAAGCAAATGTACATGGACACAGAAAAAAAATTATGTGCATATTCATTCACAAGAAGGGTAGAGTGGTGGATTAAAAAAAACACACCATATTAAGAACATGTTTATTTTTGTAATCATATGAGTCACATAATTTTTTATAGTTATTTTGGTGACTAACCAAGTAAAAGAATTAGTGGTATCTTATAGAGGTAGAATCTCTTTTCATGTTGGGATTCTATACATTATTCTACGTTTCCTCATTCTTTCTGCTGAAGGCTTGAGTTTCTCACAGGAGCAAAATATTCGGGAGGGAAATCCTTGAAGAATAACAATCAAAATAACATGTACATAATATCTATCTGTATATACAAATTTATGTGTGCAAATAAATTTATATCATATGATATTTTCCTATATATATATTTACACAATATCTTAGTGGCTAAAGAAGTAACTATTATATGTGTGTGTGTGTGTGTATATATATATACATATTTGTAAAGATTTACAGATTAAGATTTGTGAAACCCTTTTCTTCCCACAACCCTATGATGTAGGGTAATGCAAATAGTATTTATTCTCATTTAAAGATGAATGAATTGAGGACCTAAAAGCTTGTGACTTGCTCCTGGACACAGCTAGTAAATGTCAGATGTTCGCCTTTGAAAGCTAGGAATATTGATAGATGATTTCACCATGAGAGAGTTTCATAAAAACAAAGACTCTTAGACTATCTAAGAGTGATATTTACTGAATTCTTCCTGTCATCTGGGAAAATAAGAATGCATTGCTTCTCTGGAACCTTAAAAATATAGAATTTTAGTTCTGAAAACATATTTTAGAGAAGTTAGTCCAAAAATTTTGTTTGATGCACAAAACTTGAGAGGCCTGAGGTGACTTGACCCAAGGTCACAGGTCACACATGGTAGAGATGAAGAAAGAACTCAGGTCTTTATTCCTAGTTTTTCTAGTTGTTTGGTTGTATCTAACTCGTCATGACCCTAATTGGGGTTTTCTTGGAAAAGATACTAGAATGCTTTGCTGTTTCATTCTCCAGTTCATTGTACAGATGAGAAAACCATGACAAACAGGGTTAAATGACTTGTTCAGTATCACACATAAGACCTCCTTAGTTCAGGATTGACATTCTGTCCACTGTGTACCTACAAGATTCTTTTCCACACAGTACTGCCTCAAGTAAATAAATCTTATCATTATCATTATTAGGATTATTCAAAAATTTTGTATTAAAACATTTCTTCCTCACTTACTCTTACACATTTATTGACAAAAATTATTTAGAATTTTAGTGGTTTTTTTTCACTGAAAATGATATATTGGTATTATGGAATACTATTTTGCTGAAAGAAATGAAGAAATAGATGCATTTGAAACTACACAAAAAGACATATATATATATATATATATATATATATATATTGATGCAGAATGAAGTACCAAAAGAATAATTTTTAACATCTATATTTTAAAAATTAAAAATTTCTAAGTTTTATATAGATAATAAATGTAATAATGATAACTCATCTATATTGTTAAGCAATAGAAATGACTTCAAAATTTGGGGTTTTCCTGAATAAGAATTATCATCCTCACTTTAAATATATGGAAAACAAGGTTTAAAAATTAAATGATTTGCCGTGGTAACACAGGAAAGTATTAGATCTTCCAAGCTCAGATATTCTGATTCTATGATCAGGGCTTTTAGCAAGTTGATAATGTGTTAATTTACTGAAGTTTTTTGTTCTCTTAGAAAATACATCATTTTCTGCAATGATATTCACATTAGTGGGAGTCCTGATAAAGGGTTAATAGTGGTCCTGTATTTATGGAAACATACTGGAAAACATTTTTTTGGGGGGGAGAACTAAGTACATTTTTGGGAGGGTATTGTGTTCAAGTTTCTATTGTTTTTTGTTTGTTTTTGTTTTTTCTTTGTTTTTGTTTTTGTTTGTTTTGTTTTTAGGTGTTTTTTTTTTTTTCTGAGGCAATTGGGATTAAGTGACTTGCCCAGGGTCACACATGTTCTTTGTGTGTTATATAAGTTCTTTCTATTTTGTATACTACAGATGGCATTGCATGTAAGTCCCTATTATTCCATATGCTGCAAATGATATTGTGTAGCAGTTCTTCTAAATCTGCAAGTTTTGTTGTCTGTATTTTTTTATTTTTAGAATGGTAAGAGATAATTGAGTAGTCTTGACTATGCAAAAATCTGTTGTAACTCTCTCCTTTGTAGTTTCAGATGGATTACCTATATGTAGGTTTATATTCTGTAAATTATTTTCTTCTTCTTTTCAATAACCTCTCTATTGTTTTAAGAATTATCTCCAAATAGGTTCACTTTCATCTAATGCTTTGGCAGAGTTGGAAGGATTCTACAACACTGAAAGAGTAGAGAGTGAATTTCCTGAGGGTATTCAGAGCTACTTTTTATCAAGTAAAAGACCCATACTTTCCTAAAAGTCTCCCAGATGGGATACCACTCCCTGAATGGTGCCTCAGGAAGTAAAGAGTGAAGAAACTGGAGATAAGGCATTGTAAACTGGAAAATGGGCTGTGTAGGATCTGAAAATGTTCCACCAAGATGTCCACTGGCTAAAATAGCTAAATATAGCTAAAACAGCTAAAATGGAGAGAAATGTGGGAATTCCAATGTTACTAGCAGGTCTCTCTCTGCCTCTGTCTCTCTGTATCTGTGTCTGTCTCTCTGTCTCTCTATGTGTCTCTCAATATTTTCATGTCTGTAATGTCTTGTCTGATTCATCTGTTAATCTATTAGAGACCTGCTGTGTAAATTATGAGCTATCATATTCTATACACTGGATAAGGTTGTTTTTGGAACTCCCAAGAGAAAAAGCACTTGAATTGGTTTCCATATGCCTTCTGGATCAGGAGGGGGAATGTGAAAAATGGCATTTTTACTCCATTTTAGAAAATTACCCTTATGTGAAGGAAATTCATTCTGCATTGTGAGCTCACTCTAGTAATGATACTGGTTGTATAAAATGAATTAATGTAGTAGTGATTAGTTATTATAAAATAAACTATGGTCATGCTTTAAGTAAATTATTTGCCTAAATTGTATAAACCCCCCCCATTAAATTAAGGTAATATAGCCAGTAATGAACGATTTAGAGAAGTAGTTACCAAAAGGGTTGGTCCCCATGTAATTAGATAACTTATGTGTCTTTTTTTTCTAGTAAATTTATTTATTTTTAATACACATTATGAATCATGTTGGGAGAAAAAAAAATCAGAACAAAAGGGAAACAGATTGGGAGAGATAAAAAAAATAAATGAACATAATATGTTTTTTTTTGTGTGTGTGTGTGTGGATTTACATTCAGTCTCCTTAGGTTTTTTTTTTTTTTTTTTTCTGGATACAGATGGCATTTTCTGTCCAAAGTCCATTAGGATTGTTAAGAAGAATCAAGTCTTCTGTAGTTAATCATTACACATTCTTGCTGTTATTGTGTACAATGTATTCTAAGTTTTGCTTGTTTTTCTCAGCATCAGTTCATATAAATGTTTCCAGGCTATTCAAAAGTCATCCTTTTTTTTGAGAACAACAATATTCAATTATATTCATATACCATAGCTTATTCAGCCATTCCCTAATTGATAGGTACCTAGTCATTTTCCAATTCTTTGCTACCACAAAAAGAGCTGCTACAAATATTTTTGAACTTCTGGGTCCTTTTCCCTCCTTTTTGATTTCATTGACATACAAATCCAGTAATAGTCCTGTTGGGTCAAAGGGTATGCACAGTTTTATAGCCCTTTGGGCATAGTTCTAGATTGCTCTCCAGAATGGTTGGATCATTTCACAATTCCACCAACAATGCATTAGTGTCTCAGGCTACCCCCATCCCCTCCAACATTTATCGTTATCTTATCCTGTCATCTTAGCCAAACTAAGAGGAGTGAGATGGTCCTCAGGGTCATTTCCATTTGTATTCCTCTCATCTATAATGATTTAGAGCATTTTTTCATATATCTATAGATAGCTTTAATTTCATCATTTGATAATTGTCTGTTCATGCGTTTTGACCATTTATCAAATGGGTAATGACTTATATTCTTATAAATTTGACACAGTTCTTTAGCTATTTTACAAATGAGACCTTTTTCAGAAACACTGACTGTAAAGATTTTTCTCAGCTTTGTACTTTTCTTTAAATCTTATTTCTGTTGGTTTTGTTTGTGCAAAACTTTTTAATTTAATGTAATCAAAATTGTCCATTTTGTATTTCATAATTTTCTCTAGTTCTTCCTTGTTTATAAATTTTTCCCTTCTCCAAAGATTTGATAGGTAAATTATCCCTTGTTTTCCTAATTTTCTTATGGTATCTCCCTTTATGTCTAAATCATTTATGTACCCATTTTGATCTTATTTTGGTATGGGGTGTGAGATGTACATCTATGCCAAATTTCTGGCATATTCTTTTCCAGTTTTCCCAGTAATTTTTGTGAATAGTGAGTTCCTATCCAAGAAGCTGGAATTTGAGGTTTTATCAAATACTAGATTACTATAGGCCTTGATTATTGTGTTATGTGTATCTAATCTATTCTACTGATCCATACGCTATTTCTTAGGCAGTACCAAATGGTTTTGATGAGTGCTGATTTATAAGATAATTTAAGGTTTGATACTGCTAAGCCACTATCCTTACTACTTATTATTTTAAAGAAAGCTCCCTTTATTCCTGTGCTTTTTAGTGTTTTTAGTAGGAATGAGTGCTATATTTTGCCAAAAGTTTTTTCTGTATCTATTGAGATTATCATATGATTGCCATTGGTTTTTTTATTGATATGGGCAGTTATGGTAATAGTTTTCCTAATATTGAAACATCCCTGCAATTCCTGGTATAAATCCTACTTGGTCATAATGTATAATCCTGTTTATAAGTTGCTGTAATCTCTTTGCTAATATTTTATTACTTTTTTGCAGTGATATTCATCAAGGAGATTGGTCTGGAACTTTCTTTCGCTCTTTCGGCTCTTCTAGATTAGGTATCAGTATCATATTTGTGTCATAGAAGGAATTTGGCAGTACTCCTTCTTTACCGTTTTTTCCAAATAGTTAACATAGTGCTGGAATAAATTGTTACTTAAATGTCTAATAGAATTTACTTGTGAATCTATCTGGTCCTGGAGATTTTTTCTTAAGGAGTTTATTAATGACTTGTTCAATTTTCTAAAATGGGATTATTTAATCATTTTTCCCTCTTCTGTTAATCTGAGTAATTTATGTTTCTGTAAATATTCATTCGTTTTGATTAGATCATCAAACTTGCTGCTAAACAGTTGGGAAAAATAGCTTATAATTATTGTTTTAATTTTTTGTCATTGGTGGCAAGTTCACAGTCTTCATTTCTGATGCTGGTGATTTGTTTTTGTTTTTGTTTTTTTTCTTTTTTCTAATCAAATTAACCAAAGTTTTATCTACTTTGTTGGGTTTTTTTTCATAAAATCAACTCAGTTTTATTTATTAGTTCAATAATTTTCTTAATTTCTATTTTATTAGTCTCTTCTTTGAGTTTAAGAATTTCTAATTTGGTATTTAATTGGGGGATTTTTAATTTGTTCTTTTTCCAGCTTTTTTAGTTGCATAATCAATTCATTGATCTTCTCTTTCTCTATTTTATTCATGTAGCTATTTAGAGAGATGAAATTTTCCCCCAGGGACTGCTTTGACTGCATCCCATAGGTTTTGGTATGTTGTCTCATTATTATCATTCTCTTGAATGAAATTATGGATTGTTTCTGTGATTTGTTCTTTGACCCACTCAGTTTTTAAAATTAAATTATTTAAATTCTAATTGGTTTTTAGTCTATCTTTTCCTGACCCTTTTTGGTCTGAAAAGGAATCATTTAGTATTTCTGCCTTTCTGCATTTGATTGTGAGATTTTTATGCTATATTTTATGTGATGCTCTATTTTTGTGAAGGTGTGATGTACTTCCAAAAAAAAAAAAGGTGTATTCCTTTCTGTACCTATTCAGTTTTCTCAAGAGTTTTATCATATGTAGGTTTTCTAAGATTCTATTAATCTCACTAGTTTATTTTTTGTTTATTTTGTGGTTAGATTTGTCTCATTCTGAGAGGGGAAGTTTGAAGTCCCCCACTAATATAGTCTTCCTGTCTGTTTCTTCATGTAACTAGCTTAAAATCTTCTCTAAAAATTGACTCCTTTGCCACTTGGTATATATATATTTGCTATCACTACTACTTCATTTTATGATACCATTTATTAAGATGTACTTTCCTTTTTTATCTCTTTCAATAAATTCTATTTTTACTGTTGCATTATAAGATCAGAATTGCTAACCCTGCTTATTTTTTTAAACTTCAGCTGAAGCAAAATCAATTCTGTTCCAGCCTTTTATCTTTACTCTGGATGTGTTTTTCTGTGTCAAATGTGTTTCTTGTGAACAACATATTGTAGAATTCTATTTTTAATCCACTCTGCTATTTCCTTCCTTTTTTATGGGAGAGTTCATCCCATTCACATTCACAGTTATGACTACCATTTCTATCTTTTCCTCCATTTTATTTTCTCCCCTGTATATGCAGGGGAGTATATAGCTTCTTTTGTTCTCTCTTTCCACTCTGTCCTTAGTAATGTTTTTTTTTTTTTTTTGGTGTTTTGTTTTGTTTTGCTTTTTACATTATCTCCTATTATCCCTTACCCTCTTCTCTTACCTTTTTCTGGTATTCCTGCCCTCCCTTCTAATATGCCCCTCCCTTTTCTTTCCTTTTTCTCCTGCTATGCCTTTAGAGGGTTAAATAAATTTCTATACCCAAATGAATGATTAAATTATTTCCTTGTAGAACCCAAACTGATGAGATCAAGCTTCAAACCTTGCTTTCCCCCCTCCCTTCTTTCCCTCGATTGTAATAGTTCTTTTACACCTCTTCATGCGAACTAATTGTCCCATTATGCCTTCCCTTTTTTATTTTTCAAGCACAGATCTTTTTCCACCCCTTAATGTATTTTTCTTTGATGTCATCACAGAGTCCATTCACAACCACACCCTCACTCAATGTGATGTCCTTCTCTGTCTGCTCCAGAGACAGAGTTCTCAAGAGTTACAGATCATTGTTTTTTTCATCTAGAAATGTAGAGTTTAACTTTTAAATAGTATATATTTTCCCCCATTTACCATTCTATGCTTCTCATGAGTCCTGTGTTTGTAGATTAAATTTACTATTTAGTTCATTTTTTTTCAATAGATATGATTGAAAGTCTCTTACTTAATTGAAGCTCCATTATCTTCCTTGAGAGATTCTTTACCTTCCAGAATCTGATTTTCCAGGTCCTCCAATCCTTTATTGTAGAAGCTGCCAGTTCCTGGGTTTTTCTGACATTTGCTCCTTGATATCTGAATTGTTTTTGTCTGGCAGCTTGCACTATTTTTTCCTTGAGATTTTAGTTCTGGAGTTTTGCAACAACGTTCCCTGGGGTTTTCCTTGTGGGATCTCTTTCTGGAGTTGAACAATGAATTCTTTCAATGAGTATTTCTCCCTCTGTTTCTAAAATATTGGGGCAGTTTTCCTTAATAATCTCTTGAAGAATGCTATCCAGGCTCTTTTTTTGGTCATGACCTTCAGGTAGGCATATAATTTTTAAATTCTCTTTTCTGGATCTATTTTCCATGTCAGCTATTTTTCCAATGAGGTATTTCACATTTTTTCTTCAATTTTTTTCTTTCTTTTTAGTTTGCTTGACTGATTCTTGCTATCTCACAGAGTCATTTCTTCCATTTGTCTTCCATTTGCACCTTTATAATTTTTAATGTGTAATTTTCTTCAGTTAGCTTTGTATCTCTTTTTCTAGTTGATTAACCCTCCTTTTTAAACAGTTGTTTTCTTCAGACAATATTTTCCTTCTTTTTCCAAGCTGTTGACTTTATCATATATAACTTTCATTTCCTTTTTCATTTTTTCCTACCTCTCTCATTTGCCTTTTAAAATCATTTATGAGTACTTCCAAAAGTCTCTTTGGGTTTTTTGACCAATTCATATCACTCTTTGAGATTTCCTTTGTGGACATTTTGTCCATGTTTGAGTTCGTGTTTTGGTCTGTCCTGTCAAGCATAGTAGCTTTCTATGGTCAAAGTTCTTTTCTGTTTCTTGCTTCTTTTCTTTTCCTTTCTCTTGGTATTTCCTCTTTTTTAAAAATTTTTTTTAATTTTTATTTTTATGGTTGAGCTCTACTCCTGGGATAGAGAGGGCATTGTCCCATGCTTCCTGTGCTGTTCTGAGTGTTGGCTTTGAGCACACGGGCCCTTTGTGTTTGCATGGGGTAGCTTTGCCTGCTCTTTTCAGTAAACTGCCTGTTTTCCCAGAGTTTGCCTTCTGAGCTGGAACTGGAAGCTGCCCCATTGATTTGCCCCTCCACTGAGCTAGGCCTGACAGTCTTAGTTGTTGATTTGCTGTGATTAAAATCATCTCACCAGGAAATAAAATCTTATTAGTTTTGTGGAGGAAGAAACTCTAAAAATGTATGTGACTAATGAGAGCCTTGTAAATTCTAAGATAATAAATTGGATTGCCAATAATTTTACATACCTGGAATAATATGCATTGTATTTAGAATTTAGAATATTATTCTTTTTGCATTAGAAATTAATATATGATACCTTGGCATTTTTACCATTTTTCTGAATTTTTTATAAAACCCTATAATGTGATAATTTTCTTAATCTTTACTATTGATTATTGCATCAGAATATGTATTCAAATATCCTTGGATAAATATGTGTATGTATATACTTATGTATATGTATGAATGTGTGTGAGAATGAAAGTATTTTTGTTGTTATTCTCTTTAGGAACACATTTTATCTAGTTATGAATGATGTGTTTATTAATTATTGTTTAGTTTTAACTGGATGCTATTGAAACATTAACAAAAACAAATCTATATTGCCCTAAGGTGGGATTAATGAAATAATAAAAACTCTAAAATTTCAGATGAGTTACAGATTTCCTAATCTAATGTTCTTCGTATATCACTGATGTACATTAAACAAATTTAGTATGACTTGCACTGTCTTTTCCCCCATGATCTAATTACCAAATGGCCAATGCAATTAAGGTTTGGCAAGCCTTACTATATTATATTAATCCTTATCACTTGGAGGCTAAATATAACATTGCCTAGAGAATCTCCATCAGAAAACTGGATCTGGAAGTAATCAAAGAAATCTGCAAACATTACCTGGAAACAAAGCAGAAAATTCAGGGCCATCTCAGCTATTGTTAAAAACTGACAACTCAGCTAAAGATATGGAGATGCTGATTCAGAGATAGTGTCTCTGTGTTCAAGTGGCTTATACTGGAAAATTTATGTACAATGATCAAGGATAGACTCCTCTGATACAGAATTTCTGAAGGAAAATGTTTCCCAGAAACAGATGACTTCCTGAATTAGATAGCTAAAAACCCCAAGATAAAAGAATAAGAAAACTATTGTTTAAATGGACATGAACTGAATGCTTCATACATGTGTTTTCTCAGCAACTAAACTGGAGTAGGGAGTTAAAGAAAGTTATATTTTTAAGGGACAGTCCTCCAAAGAAAATGTATCTTATAATTTAGGTCTATATTAGCCCGAAATTGGCCCAATAAAAGGTCGTAAATTGTTAATATCCTTAACAAAATTAAAATTGCTACTTTATCATACAATGATAAAGAGTTTCTAAGAAAAGTAGAACAATGAGTGCTTTTCTTCTAATATAGATATTATACATGTATACATAAATATAATATGAATGGAACCTTTAGGTTTACATATGTACATATATATATGTATAAAATTGTGCTGTTGTTCTGGAATTGTTGATTATTCAGATGTCTTAGGACTCTATAATCCTTGGTTGATATTGCCTTTGAAAAAATTCATAATTTTAAAGATATACTAGAATATTGTATCCAAAGAGAGAATTATAAAATATCCATTAAAATGATTAATAGTAATCTTATCCTTACAGAAACATACTAGAAAACATTTGGGAAGAACTAAGTATATTTTTGGAAGCATTGTGCACACACATTTCTTTTATTCTGCAGATGATATAAAATTGTTCACTATTTTGCGTAATGTAGGTGGTGTATTTAAGTACCCACCATTTTATTTGCTGGAAATAGCATCATATACAAATTCCTCTTATTCTATATGTTGCAAAAGGTATTGTATAAAAATTCCTCAGATTCTGCAACTTTTTTTGTTCTATATGATATATTTTTAGATTGATAAAAAAGATTGTATAATAATCTATTGTAACTTATCTCCTTTGTTGTCTCAGATTGCTTATGTGCATGTATAATGTCCCGAAGTTCTACTTTTCTTTTTTTCATTATGCTGCTATTTTAGGATATGACTCTACTTTGATTCATTTCAATTAGCCCCTTCTGTAAACAGCCTAACCATGAAGTGTGACAGTCACTTTCCCCACCTGCATTAGTCATTTGCATTACAGGCAGAGTCTACATAGGGCTGACTATGAAGGGTATGTATTTCAGATGCAAGTCTATTCAGTGCCAGCAATTGTCACAGGTAGAAGTTATCCTTTGCACAGCTCCACTGGGCACAGCAGCTGTGTCTTCCACCTCTGCCTACATGTAAAGTTTAAATGAGCAATATACTTGGTATATATAATGACTGTACCCTGCTTATGTCTACCATGTGCCTTCTCCATTGCCCTCTGGGTGATATTCTTTTTAATTTTTTTTAGAGACAATTGTAATTCTTTAGAAACTACCAATCACTTCTTTGACATCAAACAATAGCTGCATTAAGGCTCTTCTGTTTCATATGAACCAATCAAATGGAAAGCTCAAAGATCAGGAGAAAGTAGTGTGATACTATTTTCAGTGGCTATATCCCCACCAGGAACAATCCACCAAAAAATACTCTGTCTCCTATTTGCAGGATGGCATCTTTCACATTTCTGGGGATTATTTAGCTTGAATTTTATAACTAACCTTCTAATTCTTAATTGGATTTCTTCCAGGATTTTTTTAAAGGAACCAATACTTTTGACTTTCCTTCTTAATGCTTTTAGCTATCTTGTCTTAAATACTCACAACCTAATGAAATGTAGCAAATAGACTTTTAAGATTATTATAGAACATAGTATCTCCATAGTTAGTATGAAATAATTCAGCAGGTCCTAGTCTCAATATGATCTTCATTCATACTTATGAACTGTTTTGATTTGGAGGACTACACTGGAAATAGGAAATTAGTGAACTGCTATAAAATTTACACATCACTTTCATTGAAGACTTCTAAAGTGTAGAAAACTAAGACATTTTTTGGACTAAATCCTAGAGCAAATATTCATTGGGAGATTGAATTACAACATTTACATATAAAATATGTATAATATAGAAGATAATTTCTTGGAGGAAGTTATTTATAGCTAGAGGAAAGAAAAAAAATTGCCTCTTGTGATATTCCGTGGCCAATCCTTTAAAAAGCTGGAATGGTTCACTTTTTGGCCATAATAGGTATTGATAAAGCTTACAACATTCCTATGGGATGTGATTACAAATTCTTTTCTGTTAAGCCCTATCCCAAATGTCTATTACACAATCCTCATAGTTTCAATACATTCCCTTATACATAGTAGGTTTTTTTTTAACAAATATTTGTCAATTTATGAAAAAGAAATTCTTGATTAACATAGGGAAGGAAAATTTGATAAAAGTAATCTTAATAGATTAATGATCAGAACTTAACTTAATAGTTCTGATCATGGATGGGACAAGCATCAAAACAGTTCTGAGAGACATCTATGCAAATGCTTACCTCTGGACTTAAGACCATCTAGTGGAAGAGACCCTGGGACATGAACAAGTCTTCTGGAGGACAAAGGATAGAATCCAGGAAAACTGATAGGAATCTATTTATTTTATCTATATCTGAAATCATTTTTCTTGGTATTAGAGAAGTAAAAATATGGCTAGCCATGGTGTTTCCCATCTAGCTATAATTCTGGATTTCATTTCCTGAGTATCAACAATATTCCTCCAGTATTTCATAGCATTTATTGTTTCAATGCTATGGTATTTTCTGCACTAATAAATCAATCAATATAAATATTTGTTAATTATCTAACATATTCCAGGTATTGTGCTAAGTGCTAGAGGTATAAAGACAAAAGAGAAATTATCCCTTTGCTCAGTGAGCAAATATTCATTTGGGAGATTGAATTACAACATTTACATATAAAATATGTATAACATAAAAGAACATAATTTCTTGGACTAAGTTATTTATAGCTAGAGGAAAGAAAAAATTTGCCTCTTGTGATGTTTGAACTGAATTTTTTTTAAAGTTGATATTCCAAGAAAAAGCAATGCTTTATAGGCAAGAGAGACAGACTTCAGCAAGGCACCAAAGAAAATTGATCACTTTCATAAAGGCTATCATCTAGTTTTCTTACCTTGCTCAAAAATAAATAAATAAATAGATAAATCAACAAATCATCATCATCACCACTATATGAGCTTTGATGACAGTTCTCTCTGTAGTAAATCTGGCTGATCATCAGACAAAATATATGAAATCCACATTGTCCAGTTCTCGAAGTTTGAAGAGTAATCATAAAAAGAATGCTAAACACTCAAATCTAAAATTACTCTTCAGATCTCAATTTAAAATATTATCTTGCAACTCCAGGGGACAATGGCTATTACTCCCTTTGGCATTCTAGGAGTTATCCTATCTAGTTTTGGCTTTTAAAACTATTGTTCCTCTAACCACAAAAGCCACAAAAAAGAAACTAGGGAGGTTAATGGGATTCCAGAAAATTTAGATATGATAGACCTCTGGGGAAAATTGAATAGGGAGAGAAAAGAATACCTGCTGAGGCAGTACCTGGCACCTACAAAAAAGTAACCATGTATTATGGTATTAAAAACCTCACAATCAAATGTAGAAAGGAAGAAATAGTAAATGCATCATTTCACACTCCAATGCAATAAAAATCATATTTAACAAATGGCCAGGGAAAGATAAAATCAAAAACCAATTGAAATTTAAATACACTAATTCTAAAGAATGTGTGTATCAAACATCAAATCATAATACCAATCAATAATTTTATCCAAGAGTATAACAACAATAAGGCATATACTAAAACCTATGGCATACAGCCAAAGCAGTGTTTAGGAGAAAATTTAAACCTCTAAATAGTTATCTGAATAAAACAGAAAAAGAGGATATCAATGAATTGGAAGTAAACAAAGCTAGAAAAAGAACAATTTACAAATCCCCAATTAAACACCATATTACAAACTTTGACACTCAAAGGAGAAATTAATCAAATTGAAACTAAGAAAACTATTGAACCTAATAAATAAAACTGAGTTGGTTTTATGAAAAAAAAAATACAAAATAGATAAATCTTTGGTTAATTTGATTAGGAAAAGGAAAGAAAATCACAAATTACCAGCATCAAAAATGAAAAGGGTGAGCTTATCACCAATGAAAAAGAAATTAAAGCAATAATTAGGAACTGTTTCTTTCAACTGTATGCTAGCAAATCTGTAATCTAATTGAAATGGATGAATATTTATAAAAATATAACAGAAAAGTAAATAAATTACTTGAATAGTCTCATTTTACAAAAAGAAATTGAACAAGCCATGAATGAACTCTCTAAGGAAAAAAATCAAGAGTAGATGGATTTACAAGTGAATTCTGCTATACATTTAAACAGCAATTAATTCCAATACTATGAAACTATTTGGAAAAAAAAATAGGTAAAGAAGGAGTCCTTCCAAATTCCTTCTCTGACACAAATATGGTACCGATATTTAAACCAGGAAGAGCCAAAACAGAGAAAGAAAATTACAGACCAATCTCCCTAATGAATATTGTTGCAAACATTTTAAATAAAATATTAGCAAAATGATTACAACTTATCAGCAGGATAATACACTATGACCAAGTGGGATTTATATCAGGAATCTAGGACTGGTTTAATATAAAGAAAATTATTTCCATAATTGTATATATTGATTACAAAACTAACAGAAATTATATCATGATCTCAATAGATGCAAAAAAAGCTTTCCTATTACAGCATTCCTATTAAAGACACTAAAGAGCATAGAAATAAAGGGAGTTTTTCTTAAAATGATCTATCTAAAACCATCAGCAAGAATTATATGTAATAGCAGCTGGATGCATTCCCAATAAAATCAGGGTTGAAACAAGGATGCACATTATCACCACTATCATTCAATATTGTACGAGAAATGTTGACTTTAGCAATAAGAAAAGAAAAAAAAATTAAAGGAATTAGAATAAGCAATGAGAAGATAAGATTATTACACTTTGCAAATATTATGAAGATAAACTTAGAGAATCATAGAAAATCATCTAAAAATCTACTGAATACAGTTAACAGCTTTAGCAAAATTGCAGGATATAAAACAAACCCACACAAATCATCAGAATATTACTGACAAGGAAAAACTCCAGAAGAAAAGAAGAAAAAAGTGAACATAATATATATTGTCATTATCCTCAGTTCCCTCTCTGAATACAGATGGTGTTTTCTATCCAAAGTTTTTTTTTGGGACTGCCTTGGATCATTGGTCCATTGAGAAGAACCAAGACTTTCATAGTTGATCATTGCACAATCTTGTTGTTACTGTGTATGCTGTATTCCTGGTTCTACTTGTTTTGCTCAGCATCAGTTCATGTAAATGTTTTCAGGCTTTCCTAAAATCAGCTTGTTCATCATTTTTATAGAACAATAATATTTCAATACCTTCATATATCATACCTTATTTAGCCACTTTGTTCTGATTTTATCTTCCAATGTGATCCATAAAGAAATGTGTATTTAAAAATTAATGTATATGTATAACCAAAAAATAAAATAAGAAAAAAGTAAAAAGAAATATGAAATCAGAAAAAAGAAACAATTATAAAAAAACTATTATTACACAACCCCTACTGATATACTTGGCACTGATTATCATGCCGATGTAATTAGCTTTTAACAAAGATATTTATTAATGTAGTATAGTATCACAGGTTATGTAAGGTGAAAAATCTTTCCTGACTTCTCCCAATCTAGAGGCACTCTCCTGCAAGTACATACAAATCCATGGAAAAGAATATTTTTAAACTTAATATACACTAGCATCCGTGTTGCCAAGAGTTTTTAACTCATCAGTCCTGGTTATTGCAAGTCTTTTCTCTGCTTATGGAATTCTCATGAAGTTCTCTTCAAGTATATCTCTCTCCTAGATTATAAGCATTAGCATTCAAGTAAAGTCCTAAAACTGCCTCTTCTTGATGCATAGTTTGCCCTTACTATATCTCTCAGTTTCCATTTATATATAGTGTTGCATCTCCTAGTGGTCCTGTTTCTGATTACATGGTCAATAGTGGTTGGGCTGGGGTTCACTACTCCTTCTGTCTTCATTGACCCTTTCTTTCACCCATACCCAATCTTCTATACAAAATGCAAAGGCTCGTGTCCTGTGAATAATTTTAAACCTAGAAGCTCCTAAAGCTGTTCTTTTTGCTTCCAAACTGGCTGACTGCTTTAGACAAAGACTTAAGGTAGAGATGACTCATTCAACCACACATAAGATAATTTCTGTGTGGTGTCATCTGCTTTTATACAGTGGCAAAATTATTTTTCCTTCTCAAACTGATTAAGGACCTACCATACCTAGTGTTTTCTTTTGGATGATTTATGAATAAAAATAAATTGCCCCTTTTGTATTGTCATTAAGTGCAGTCACAGAGACGGATCAGAAAATAATATCCATCAGTTGTCATCTTGTGAAGTGATTATCCACAAATATAATCAGGAGAGAAATGTCAATCTGGTTCTCAGTGATTTTAGCAAAAATTTCAATAATGATCCCTATTAATGACATCGTCCAAAGCAGATATATCTAATGGATTTATTACACAACATTGATAACATACATGAATTTCTCTTTGGGTCAGAGATGTTATGTTATTTATACAGCATCAGAAAAAATATCATTATGTGGTCTTATTTATTTAATTAAGAAATAGACTTAAAGGGAGCCAAGAAGGCGGAGTGAAAACGTGACTCTGTGCATCTCCTCTGATCTTCTTTCAAATCAACAATAAAATAAGCCTTTAAACTGATCTTCAAGTCAATGAATTCAGAAATACTTGGATACTGCTTGCTGATATCTCTGAAGAACTTCACATCAGGTTTGTCTAAGTCGGTCAGAGGGATAAATAGTGGTGTAGGCCGGAAGTGAGGGTGGGACTCAGCTCATTGTGGCAAAAACTCCAAACTCCAAACTCCAAACACCTGGAGTTTATCTGAGGCACTCGGGACACTCTGCCCGGACTGGGGGCAGGTGTTCTGGCGGACTTGCCTTGTTTAAGGAGTAATTCAGATGTAGTCCTAGCCCCCACCGGCCCAGCACCTTAAATTAATTCACCAAATTGGCCCTGGGCAAAGAGTTTTAGCCACCGTTTTTCCAAACCTTAAAGAGATATACATGCTGTCTAAAAAAAAAAAATGAAGCAAAAGAGAGCTCTCACCATAGACAGCTTTTATCGAGACAGAGAAGGGCTGACCCCAGATCCTGAGGTTCCTTTAGACAAAACTCCAGAGGATGTGATTAAGGACCATCACTGGTCCCCTTTTCAAAAGGCCTTTCTGGAAGATTGCATACAGAATCTCAAAAGAGAGCTGGAGGATAAATGGGAAAATAAACGGAAATAAGTGCAAGAAGCCCTCCAAAAGAGATATGATAAAGACAACAATTTATTGAAAAATAAAATTAGTGAAGTGGAAAAAGAGTGCAATGAACAAATTGGTCAGTTACAAAAGGAGCTTAAAAGGCAATTAAAGAAAACAACACTTTAAAAATAAGAATTGAACAAATGCAAGTGAATGACTCAATAAGACTTCAAGAATCAGTCAAACAAAAACAAAAAAATGAAAAATTAGAAGAAAATATGAAATAACTCCTAAGAAAAACAACTGACTTGGAAAATAGATCTAGGAGAGACAATCTAAGGATTACTGGACTTCCTGAAAGCCATGATGAAAAAAAGAATCTAAACACTATCTTCCAGGAAATCCTGAAAGAAAACTGCCCTGAGATTGTAGAATCAAAGGGCAAAATCACCATTGAAAGAATTCACCGATCACCTCCTGAAAGAGACCCCAAAATTAAAACCCCAAGGAATACGGTGGCTAAATTTCAGGACTATAGCACCAAGGAAAAGATTCTGCTAGCAGCTAGAAAGAAACAATTCAAATACCAAGGATCGATAATTAGAATCACACAGGATCTGTCAGCCTCCACATTGAAGGATAGAAGGGCCTGGAACCAGATATTCTGAAGGGCAAAGGAACTTGGATTACAGCCAAGAATAACCTATCCAGCTAGAATGAGCATTATCCTCCAGGGAAGGAGATGGTCATTCAATTATATACGTGAATTTCACCCATTTCTAATGAAAAGACCAGATCTGACCAAAAAATTTGACATCCAAACACAGAACTCAAGAGATGCTTAAAAAGTAAAAAGGAAAGGACTCTGGAGAACTATTTCTACTAGGGGGATACTTAAAGTTTGGGGTTATAATTAACTAGATATTACTTTGATAATATGAAAAAGAAAACTAGAGGGGAAAAGGTTATCATACTGGGGAAAAGAGGGAAAAAGTGGTAAAATAAGATCTAAAAAATGAGGTTAAAAAAAAGGTAAAATCTCTTGAAGAGGCAAAGAAAACCTAATATAATTGAGAGAAAGAGAGGAGGGAGATGAGCATTGTGTATATCTTACTCTCATCAGGTTGGGCTCTAAAAGTGTATATCAGACACTTGATTTCACATAGAAACTTATTTGTTGCTAGAGGGAAGTGGGAGGGAAAGGAGGAAAAGAAAGGGATAAACTAATAGAAGGGAAAATAGAAGAATCAGGGGAAAGGAGTAAAAACAGGGGGAGTGGATCTAAAGGGTGGAGTATTGTTTGGGGGAGGGGGTCATCAAAAGCAAAGTACTGAGGAGGGGGGAAGGGAGAAAGGGGAAAGGAAAGGGAAAAACATAACTTGGGTAAATAAGATGGCAATAAATAAAGAATTAGTTATTCTAACTGTGAATGTGAATGGGATGAACTCCCCCATAAAGCGGAAGCAGATAGCAGACTGGCTTAAAAAGCAGAATCCCACAATATATTGTCTACAAGAAACACATCTAAAACATAGTGATACATATAGGATGAAGGTAAAAGGCTGGAGCAGAACCTATTATGCTTCAGGTGAACAAAAAAAAAAAAAAAAGCAGGAGTAGCAATCCTTATCTCAGATCAAATAAAAGCCAAGATAGATCTAATGAAAAGAGTTAAGGAAGGAAACTATATTTTATTAAAGGGTACCATAGATAATGTAGCAATATCAATACTAATTATTTATGAACCAAGTGTAATAGCATCCAAATTCCTAGGGTAGAAATTAAGAGAGATGCAAGAAGAAATAGTTAGCCAAACTATACTAGTGGGGGATCTCAACCTTGTTCTCTCAGAATTAGATAAATCAAATCACAAAATAAACAAGAAAGAATCTAGGGAGATAAACCAATTGTTAGAAAAGTTAGGTATGATAGATCTATGGAGAAAATTGAATGGAAACAGTAGGGAGTTTATTTTTCTCTCAGCAGTCCATGGAACTTATACAAAAATTGACCATGTGTTAGGGCCTAAAAAACTCAAAATCAAATGCAGAAAGGCAGAAATAGTAAACGCATCTTTTTCAGATCATGACGCAATAAAAATCACATGCAATATAAGGCCAGGAGAAAATAGGCCAAAAGTTAATTGGAAATTAAGTAATCTAATTCTGAAAAATGAATGGATGAAAGAACAAATCATAGACACAATAATTTCATCCAGGAGAATGACAATAATGAGACAACATAACAAAATTTGTGGGATATGGCCAAAGCGGTCATAAGGGGCAATTTTATATCTCTAGATGCTTACTTGCATAAAATAGAGAAAAAGATCAACGAAATGGGTTATTATTAAAAAAGACTAGAAAAAGAACAAATCAAAAGCTCTCAATTAAATACCAAATTAGAAATACTAAAAATAAAAGAAGAAATTAATAAAATTGAAAATAAGAAAACTATTGAATTAATAAATAAAACTACGAGTTGGTTTTATGAAAAAACCACCAAAAAAGATAAGCCTTTAGTTAATTTGATAAGAAAAAGGAAAGAGGAAAATCAAATTGTTAGTCTCAAGAATGATAAGGGAGAACTTTCCTCCAATGAAGAGGAAATTAGAGCAATAATTAGGAGTTACTTTGCCCAACTTTATGCCAGTAAGTTTGATAATCTAAATGAAATGGAGGAATATCTACAAAAATATAGATTGCCCAGGTTAACAGAAGAGGATATAAACTATTTAAATAGCCCCATATGAGAAAAAGAAATAGAACAAGCTATTAACCAACTCCCTAAGAAAAAATCTCCAGGGCCAGATGGATTTACATGTGAATTCTACCAAACATTCAAAGAACAATTAATTCCAATACTATACAAACTATTTGAGAAAATAGGGACAGAAGGTATACTGCCAAATTCCTTCTATGAGACCGATATACTGCTGATAGCTAAACCAGGTAAGGTGAAAACAGACAAAGAAAACTATAGACCAATTTCCCTAATGAATATTGATGCAAAAATTTTGAACAAGATATTAGCAATGAGATTACAGAAAGTCATCCCCAGGATAGTACACTATGACCAAGTAGGATTTATACCAGGGATGCAGGGCTGGTTCAATATTAGGAAAACTATCAGCATAATCAATTATATTAATAACCAAACTAACAAAAATGATATGATTATCTCAATAGATGCAGAAAAAGCATTTGATAAAATCCAACACCCCTTCCTATTAAAAACACTAGAGAGTATAGGAATAAGTAGGCTTTTCCTTAAAATGATCAGTAGCATATATTTAAAACCATCAGCAAGCATCATATGTAATGGAGACAAACTAAAACCATTCCCAATAAGATCAGGAATGAAAAAAGGCTGCCCACTGTCACCATTACTATTTAATATTGTATTAGAAATGTTAGCTTTAGCAATAAGAGAAGAAATAGAGATAAAAGGAATTAGAGTAGGTAATGAGGACACCAAATTATCACTCTTTGCAGATGACATGTTGTTATACTTAGAGAACCCTAGAGACTCAACTGAAAAACCACTAGAAACAATTCACAACTTTAGCAAAGTTGCAGGATTCAAAATTAATCCACATAAATCATCAGCATTTTTATATATTACCAACAAAATTCAGCAGCAAGAGATACAAAAATAAATTCCCTTCCAAATAACGGATGATAGTATAAAATATTTGGGAATCTATCTGCCAAGGAAAAGTCAGAAACTATACGAACTAAACTACGAAACACTTTCCACACAAATAAAATCAGACCTAATCAAATGGAAAAACATTAAGTGCTCATGGGTAGGCAGAGGGAATATAATAAAAATGACAATACTACCCAAACTAATCTACTTATTTAGTGCCATACCAATCAAACCCCCAAGAAATTATTCTATAGATCTAGAAAAAATAGTAGCAAAGTTCATTTGGGAAAATAAACGGTCAAGGATTTCAAGGGGATTAATGAAAAAAAAGGCAGATGAAGGTGGCCTTGCTGTACCAGATCTAAAACTATATTATAAAGCAGCGGTCCTCAAAACCATTTGGTACTGGCTAAGAAATAGAGCAGTCGATCAGTGGCATAGGATAGATTATCAGGATAATCTAGGCAATAACTTTAAAAATTTAG
>JAJPUD010002257.1:282413-305747 GCA_023553655.1 Myrmecobius fasciatus
GCAAGTCTCTCCAGGCCTCTCTGAAATCGTCCTGCTGGTCGTTTCTTACAGAGCAATAATATTCCATAACATTCATATACCATAATTTATTCAGCCACTCTCCAATTCATGGGCATCCCTTCAGTTTCCAGTTTCTAGCCACCACGAAAAGGGCTGCCATAAACATTCTTGCACATGTGGGGCCCTTTCCCTCCTCTAAGATCTCTTTGGGATATTGGGCCTATATCCTAAAGAGATCTTAGAGGAGGGAAAGGGACCCACATGTGCAAGAATGTTTGTGGCAGCTAAATGGTCACAAGATATGAACAGTTTTCAGATGAGAAAATTAAATTCATCTCTAGTTGTATGAAAAAATGCTCTAAATAATTATTGATTAGAGAAATGCAAATTAAAACAATTTTGAGCTACACCTTCATACATCTCAGGATGACAGGAAAAGATAATACCAAATGTTGGAGAGGATGTGGGAAAACTGGGACACTAATGCATTCTTGGTGGAATTGTGAAATGATATAATCAATCTGGAGAGTAATCTAGAACTATGCCCAAAGGGCTATAAAACTTTGCATACCCTTTGACCCAGCAATGCATTTACTGGATCTGGATCTCAAAGAAATTATAAAGGAGGGAAAAGAACACACATGTGCAAAAATGTTTGCAGCATCTCTTTTTGTGGTAGCAAAGAATTGAAAAATGAGTAGATGCCCATCAATTAAGGAATGAGTGAATAAGTTGTGGTATATGAAGATAATTGAGGATTATTTTTCTATAAAAATGATACTAAGAGAAACAAGCAGAACCAGGAATATATTATACACATTAACAGCAAGATTGTGCAATGATCAGTTATGAAAGGCTTGGTTCTTCTCAGTGGATCGGTGATCCAAGGCAACCCTAATAAACTTTGGACAGAAAAATTCCATCTGTATCCAGGAAGAGATCTATGGAGATTGAATTTAAATCAACATATGCAACGTTTGTTTTGTTTTGTTTTCTATTTTTTTCCCTTCTGCTGGGGATTTTCTTTTTGTTCTGATTTTCTTCCCCATTGTGATTCATAAAAATAATTATTAAAAAGTTAATAAACATGTATAATGAGAAAAAATAAATTATAAAATAATAAATAAAAAAGAAGACCTGAACTTGAATTCAGGTTTATATACTTTCTAGATATGAGTATACCACTCTATCTCTTAGCCTTATCTTGTAAAATAGGGAGAATAAAAGCACTTGCCTTGGGGTTATTTTGATGATCTTATGAGATAATATATGTAACCTTAAAATTTGCTACTCTTAAAGCATTACACAAATACAAGCTATTAAAGAAATCCTTTTCATTGCTTCCATCTTGCTGTTAATGTGTACAATGTATTTCTGATTATTCAGTTCCTTTCCATTACTCTAATGCAAAGTTTCTGGTTTATTATAAGTAAGGAGTTCCCTTAATGTAATGGAATATCCATGCTATGGTAGCTTTCTCCTTGGTTCTCCCCACCACAACATACCTCCTTCTTACCAAACCAAAATAATGATAGCATTTTATATTCTCTATCTTTCTCAATCTGGTAGCTTATCATTTTGTATATTCTCTCCTTGTTTAATAAAAATAAGGAGGCTAAAACCCAGAAAGATGAAAGTACTTGTGCCAATCTACCTTCCCTCTTGCTGTAGAGAACAGTATCTTTTTGATTACTCAGGTAACTACATGTCATATTGGACTTCTCATTATTTTTCCATCTCCTCATATCAAAGCTGTTATCAATGCCTGTTGATTTTACCTTTCAATATTTCCCCTTTTCTCTTATAATATTCTAGTACAGCTCCTTAACGCCTTACATCTGGATAACTGTAACAAACTTCTGATGGGTCTATCTACTTCACATCTCTCCTCACTTCAATCCATCTCCCATTCAGTCACAAAAGTGATTTTCCTAACTTTCAGGTTCAATAATTTCACATCCCTACTCAATAAACTCTCATGGCTCTTTATTACTTCCAGGATCAAATAATAACCATGTTTGGCATTCAAAGTACTTCACAACCTAGCTTTCTTCTATACCTCCAGTCTTCTTACACCTTGCTGTCTAACACATACTCTTTGATATTGTGATACTAGTCTCTTGGATAGTTCACAAACAAAATACTACATTTGTACGTTTTGAGGGTTTTTTCTGATAGTCTTTCATTCCTAGAATGCTTTCCTCCTTTATTTCTGCCTTCTGGCTTCCTCAACCTCCTTCAAGTGACAACTAAAGTCCCATCTTCTACAGGAAGCTTTTCCTAGTCCCTGTTAATTTTAGTGTCTCTCTTTTCTTAATGATTGCCTTGGGATACAGTTCCAGTACAGATACCACTAGATGAAAGAGTATGCATTGTTTGATAGCCCTTTGGACACAGTTCCTTATTACTTTCCAGAATGGTTGGATCAGTTCACAACTCCATCAAAACTGTATTAGTATCACAGTTTTCCCACATCACCTCCAACATTTATCTTTTCCTCTTCTCTTACACAATCTGAGAGGTGTGTCGTGATACCTCAGAGTTGCCTTAATTTGTACTTTTCTGATCAATAGTTATTTAGAGCATTTTTTCATATGACTAGAAATTGTTTTAATATTTTCATCTGAAAGTTATCTGTTCATATTGTTTGGTGATTTATTAATTGGAAAATGGCTTGAATTATAAATTTCAGTCAATTGTCCCTATATTTTAGAAATGAGGCCTTTATCAATACTCTTGGATGCACATTTTTCCCAATTTTCTGCTTCCCTTCTAATCTTGTTAGCATTGGTTTTGTTTGTACAAAAACTTTTAAACTTAATATAACCCAAATTATCCATTTAGCATTTCATAATGTACTCTGGTTCTTCTGTGATCACAAATTTCTTCCTTCTCCACAGATTTGGGAGGCAAATTATCTCTTGCTCTCCTAACTTACTTATAGTATCACTCTTTATGTCTAAATTATGAACTCATTTCAATGTTATTTTACTATCGAATGTTAGGGGTTGGTCAATGCCAATGGTCTGCTAGACTATTTTCCAATTTTCCTAGCAACTTTTGTCAAACAGTGAATTCTTATTCCAGAAACTGGGGTTTATCAAGCACTAGATTGTTATATTCATTGACTATTGTGTCTTGTGAGCCTAATCTATTCCACTGACCAACTACTCTTTCTTAGACAGTACCAAATGGTTTTATTGACCATGGCTTTATAATATAGTTTTAAGTCTGATACAGTTAAGTCACCTTTATTTGCATTTTTTATTAATTACCTTGAAATTCTTGACCTTTCATTCTTCCAGATGAACTTTGGTATTATTTTTTCTAATTCTGTAAAGTAATTTCTTGGGAGTTTGATTGGTTTTAATAAATAGATTTCTTGTAAACAGCATATTATTTATTTTCTAGTATTTCTCCTTAACTTATAAGACATAAATTTTCTGACTTTAACATGGGATTATAAGCATTAAAAGTTTTAATGTTCTTTCTTTATTTTGAGACATTTTTATAATTAAAAAATAAACAATATTCCTTCATCCAAACAAGTTCATCAGAAAATTACAGGCTGATATTTTTGAATTATTTTAACGACTAAAATGAAAGTAACAAGATTCATGTCAGTCTTGAAAGCAGTTCAATGATTTTTTCTGAAGCTTTCTAAAAATAACCAGTGTCAAGTTAGACTAATTACCAAAAAAAAAAAACCTCCTGAACGATAATTCTTCATGGAGTTATAAGCCCTGAAAGAGACTATAATGGAATTTTTAATATTCTTTCATTAGCACGATTTCTTGATAAAGCCCTTTTTCCCCTTCATATGGAAGTCCATCATCTTCTCCTAGGACATATTTTCCTAATGACATCTTTTCAAAATTGCAAAGAATAACAGTTTATAGTAATTTGAACTCCCCTCATCTCTCCATCTCTCTCCGTACCCTTTAAAAAATAGAAACAAACCAGTAGCTGTAACTAAGAGATAATGGAAATTATATAATTTGATTAGGACCTTTCAAATTAATTTTTCTCTTCCAACTTAATGACAAAAAAGAAGAATTTTAATAGGAAGTGATGTGAATGGGTCTGTTGAAACTTAAATTTTTTCCCCACAAATATATGAATCTACCAGGATCTTCCTTTTTTGTAGCTTGAAAACAAATCTTACTTAACACTTTTTTTTTCAATTCAGTACAATGTTTTAACTAAATTAAAAATCAAAACAAAGTTATTTTAAATTTATAGAGATATGATACTAAGGAAAAAAACCTTTTTGATACCTTCTTTGTCCTTAACCTTTTTTGTTTCTCTACTTAACTTATGCTGATTTGGAGACTGCCCTTGTATTAATATTTATACAGTCCCCATGAAGTACACAATTTTGTGTCATGGAATGGACAAAACTAGAAATAATTATAAGATGTTGTTCTTTCCTCATTTACACAGCAATATAACATATTATTCTTATCCATAAGTAAGCAAATCAACCCAGTCTTAGAAGACAAAAATAAAGAATTTGGAGAAGAATACAAACTTACTGAAGGACTTCTGATAGATATATATCAGACATGTAAAGTGCAAGGAAACATTTGTGGGAAACATCATTTTGATTAGTAAAATATCTGTAGGCACTAAATTAATTAATTAAAAATCACTCCACTCTCTAAAACAGTTTTTTTGCATATAATTGATATTCAATAAGTGGATCTTTTGATCAAAAATCATACAGGACAAAATCAGAAAAAATATCTCTGAACAGTCTGACTTTCTGTAATTGAGAAATGGTCAAAGGATAAGAATAGAAAGTTTTCAGATGAAGAAGCTATAATCAAAAGGGAAAAAAATTCTCTAAATCATTCTTTACAGAAATGCAAATGAAACTAACTTTGAAGTACTACCACACACCTATCAGATTGATTAATATGACAGAAAAAAATGATAAATTTTGGAGAGGTGGGAAAACCTTTGATCCAAGAAATCACCACTAGGTCTGTATCCCAAAGATATTATAAAAAAGGGAAAAGGACATACATGTACAAAAATGTTTACATCAGGTCTCTTTGTGTTGGAAAACAGTTGAAAATGGAAGGAATGACCATTAATTGGGGAATGGCTGAACAAGTTGTGGTATATGAATGTAATGGAATACTACTGTGCTGTAAGAAATATTCCCGTGGATTTCAGAAAAAAAAAAAAAAAAAAAAAAAAACAGGAAAGACTTACATAAACTCCCACTTAGTGAAATGAACAGAACTAGGAGAAAATTGTACACAGTAATAGCAAGGTTGTGTGGATGATCAACTTTAATAGACTTAGCTATTCTCAGCAATACAATGATCCAAGATTATCTCAAGACTTATGATGGAAAATGCTATTTATATCCACAGAGAGAAGCATGGAGTTTGAATGCAGATCGAAACATAGTTTTTACTTTCTTCGTTTTGTTTTTTCTTATTTTTTTAAACTTTTGATCTATTTCTTCTTTTACTACATAACTAATGTAGATATGTTGAACATAATTGCTCATGTATAATATATATAATCTACATAAGATTGCTTGTTGTTTAGGGGAATAAAAGAAGGGATAGAGGGAGAAAAATTTTGAAACAAAATCTTATAAAAATTAATGCTGAAGACTATCTTTATATGTAATTGGAAAAAATAAATCACTATTTACAAAAAGAAAAATGTAAATAGACATGAAAAAATAGTTTCACTTAATAAAATCAAAGAAGAATGGAATTGTTCTCAAGTGCTATGCCCAGAAAACTGAGGCATGGCTTATATTGAATATTATATTCAGTCTCTCACTGAAAGTGGTTTTACTCCTAGAATTATCATCTATTAAGTAAATCAACACATATCTTAGGATAAATTTACTGAATAATTTTTTCCTTGACTAAGTGACAACCAAGTGTTTACTGCATTATCTCAAGGAACTTATACACAAATTTTATTATTTTTCAAAGAAATGCAGAGATTTTTCTGAACTTCAAGCACAAATATATTCAAAGCCAAAAACAATTATTTTTTTATTTAATGGATGTGATATTGAAGAAAAATATTGAATTTTTATTTTCAATATGTTAATTTTTGTCTATCAAAGTGATTTTACCCATCTCTTAAAAACAGTCTGAAGGGGGAAAAGATTTTAAAAGAGTTAAGTAACTTAGTATAATTTTAAAAATCAAAAGTTCTGTTACAGACTTGACCTAATGGACACAATGAATCAATGTTCAACATACCCAAATCAAACAGACTATAATTATAATGCAATTTTTCAAAGAGAAGGCATATTAGACTTGAAAATCCAAAAAAGATAGATGTGAGAAATACACAATTCAGGAATGAAGTGAAGTGGCATCTATTTCTCTTTTATTCTAGGACTACATTGATCTATATATTTCAAACTGTGATGGCAGTCTAAGGAATAGGGAAAATTTAATAGAAATTTATTTGTTTTCTATTCCTTAGTAATAGCTCAATATATACATATTCTTTATGGTAATATTAAGAAGATCTGTGCCCATATGTATTTTATGAAATTAAAATGAATTCATGAAGGTATCTAGGGATTAACATGCAGTTGGGTTTAGACTTAGTATTTCATTATTCAGAGATGAATAAAGCCTGACAAATGGCTTGAAGTGGTTAATCTATTTACAGCACCATGTACTGCACATGACAAATGTGGCCAGATGCAATTGAGACTGAATAGTAACAGAGAATGAAAAATAGAGCTGGTGTCCAGTTTAGGTTCAGTAAATAACCATGTTATTCATTGAAGGTCCAGTAAGCCTAGCCAGTCATATATCATCTGGGAATATACCATATTCCATTTAAAAATTAGTGTTGAGGTTTTGTGTGCTGTCTTAAAGTGTTGAAATTTCCTGGGAAATCAAATAGCAACAAAATTAACCATAATTTTGCTATGTGAATCCCATTTTAATTGATCCCTGATGGACAAATGATGTTCTTGTTTAAGGCAACAATTAGATAACTAGTCATTAATGGGGAGTCTCTTGTGGAAGAGTATGGCATGGAATATCATATATGGGAGTGGTAACAGTTCTTAAAGCAAGAACATTGGTAAGGATAAGTATGCATCATTTCAAGTAGGACTATTATTACTCTAGATATACCAATCACCTAATAAAAGCATTCAAATCCTTTAAACTGAAAAGTATAATCCTGATCCAATAACACATATAGTACTTCCTGAAAGAAAATTACTCATTGACTCACACTAACTCTTTGGTAATCCCATGTTTTACTTGATAAATTACCACTCATCCATCATTGAATGGTACTTCAAAGGCAACTTTTCCTAACTTTTTAGAGTAATTTTTTATATTTGAAATAAACTGGCATTTTTTGTTGTCATATCAGAAATATTTTTCAATATATATTCCTACTCCATACCAAAGGAAAACATACATACATATAAATACACTCACAAACAATAGTTCAAGAAATTACTCACTAGCAATCTAATACTAGGGGGAACATTCCAGAAGGGGGACTTAAACAGACAGCATCCATGAAAGATTATCCCAATAACTCAAACATAACATTAGAACTATTAAGAGAACATATAGATAGTCTATAAGAGCAAGTTCGAGTCCAGAGTTTTGCTAGAATTAAATATATACAAAAAAGATGCAGGTGATAAGGATAATGATATATATTAGCAGCAAGATGAGGATCAGGACAAAATTTATGATAGAAAATTGTACTGAAGTCTATTTTTGAGAAAAGTGAAGATGAGGAAGAAATTAATTAAAATCTCTCCTCAAAGCAAGAGTTCAAGTTCTTTTTTCTGCCACTCATACACCCTGGGACCTTGAGCAAATCATGTTCAGGACTTGAGTTTCTGAAAGGGTATATTATTTGAAGTAGATTTATAGATATCAAGTCATCTTTACCATTCATGAAAGGTACCAACCAGCTTCTATATGAAGAATTCCAGAAAAAAAAGAAATCACCACCTGCCAAAAGCATCTCATTGTATGTGATACTACTAAGATCCTTTTTAGTACTCAGACTATGACTCTAAGAAATGTATGATATATAATTGATGACTAGATATTTACTAAATAAGATGTATTGTGTAGCCTGCTTGAGGAACTGTGGCAAGAGGATACTAGTTAGTAAATTATTTTATTTCAGTTAATTCCTTATCAAATAATAATAACTAAAAGTGCTTTAAGTTTTGCAAAGTATTTTAAATATATTACCTCAAATGATCTTTGCCACAATTTTGTGAAGTAGGTGATAATAAATTTCCTATTCGTAGCAGTCAGTTGCTGTAGAGACCACAATAGTGCAATGATGCAAAATATTAGATTAATTAGGAAGGAGCTGACAAATTCAATAATGTTCACAAATATCCACTTCAGGAATGGGGTATTTTTGACTTCTACTACATCTGAAAGTCACTTTGAGTAGTTTGCTTTTCCATAACAATTAAAACTTTTCTTTGCCACATATAAAATGTCAGCAAATTATTTACCTCCTCCAAACCTCAGTTTCCTAATCTGCAAAACAGATATCGCTTAACCTATCTGCTTTAAAGAGTTGTTGTAAAGATAATGAAATTATGAATGTGAAAGTGCTTTGTAAAGTTGTGTTTCCAAAGAAACAAATTTTGTGTTTGTATTTTATGGTTAAGAATTCTCCTAGTGTTGAAGATATCTCCAACTATAATTTCTATTGTTCCTTTGTCATAGAATGCTAAGTCACTCTAATAGGTGAAGAAAGAAATTAGAAATATTTCTTAAGAAAAGTCTAGGTAAATATAATTCTAATTTTAAGAACTTGGCATGAGAAATCAAAGTTTTAATACAGCTAATTAAAATATATTTATCTCCCAAATTAATATTATAAAAGGAGTGACAGATGCAAGAAGGAAGGGGCAGGGGTAAAATATTTCTCATTCTAGTCTCAATTTGAATTGAGAACAGAACAGCATGTGGGATGTGAAATGTGTCAGTAACTACTATAATACATGACCATTTAATATGACAGAAAAAAAATTAAGTGAAATGATTTTCTAAGATCTTGTGTCAAATTTCAGCAAGCTTCCACATGAACTTCTATACACTGAATAAATAGGAACAGAGTTGTTGCTTGCTGTGTCTCTAGAACCACAATGAACTAATCAATTAAAAATACAATTCAAGCAAATAATTCAATTAAAAAGTGCTTTTCAAGTACCTATTCAAGTCACTGTGCCTTATTTCTCTCAAATAACCCAGAGTGTTCAGCTGTAAACACTAACCACCTGAGTGGATGATGAAAAACTGGGACTATTATAATGATGAGTTTAAGTGACATTTCCAGGGTAATATAACAAATAAATGTCTGAGATTGTGTTTAAATTTAGGTCTTCCTATCTCCATACCCAATTTACTTCATAGAACCAGGGATCTCTCTCTAGAAAAAAAGAGAAAGTTTTTTGTAAAACATGCAAGTTTGATTTATTTGTTTTTAATTTCATTTTCTTCTTTTTTAAAAAATAGAAACAATGAATTCTTAAATAAGATGAATGCTATAGACACAGCTTATCTTGATTTTAGCAAAAATTTGACAATATATCATCTTACTCATTTACAAAGGATAAGTAGATATGGATAAGATGAAAATAAATAGGTTTGGAGTTTGATGAGTCAATGAATACAGAATTTATAGTTCATGTAAAACCTTGAACTAAGGTCTAGAGATACAAAAAGATAAGATAGTCTGCCTTCATAGAGTTTTCATTATAACTTTCAAAAGTTGTTACTCCAAATTTTATGGAGTGTACTCCAAATTTTCAAGAGTATAACAGCAAAGCATAGAGGTCCTCTTCTTTAATGACACTTCCACTAACAAAATTATATCCGCTTCTGATGTCAAGTCATTTAAAAGTTGCATGCAGTTGGGGATAGGAACTTTCTTTTCTGGGCCTTCAGTAGTACTGCTGAAGCATCTGCAGGAGCAATTGCCAGCCTACATCTCCACAGGAGTTGTTTCCTCTCATAATGGCTGCAGACACTTTCCTATAAGCATCACTATTAAACGACTCTTTTTTTAAAGGAAAAAAGAATATGTTTCAATTTTTATTTAAATACCATCAGTTATTTCTCAGGATATGGATATATTTTTTCATTATAAGTTCTTCAGTGTTGTCCTGTATCATTCTATTGTTGAGAACAGCTAAGTGATTCACAATTGATCATTTTACAGTATTACTTTGTGTTCTGATGTTAATTTAGTAGATATGGTTGCATCCCAACTTTTCCGTCTCAGATTCCTTAATTATGTCCAACATGTCTTGAAGTACCTTGTACCAAAAGAAAGAGTTTTTAGGCAGTCATTCAAAAGAAGAGGGCCACACTAGCCAGAGCTCACAATGCTCTGAAAATTTTTTAGGAGTGGTTGGGATTAAAACTTTATTTCAGCATTTTGAGCAGTACCTTAGAGTAAACTTTATAAAATAATTATTTCATACTATTTGTAGTCAATATGATCAGGAGTAAATTTGTAATTATTTTTTGTATCATCTAAACTGCAAACTGGTGTGCTTTTAGGAAATACTTTCTCATATCTCTGACATAGAGTCATACAAGCTCTCTTTGAATAATTAGATTCCATGGAAATTCCAAATTAAATTCCTCAAGGGCAGGGATTATTTTATTCTAGGGATTGCATTCCTAGTACCTAGTATGGTGCCTATCATACAGTACGTGTTTAATAAGTGCTTGTTAATTTCTTGATTGGTATGAATTAGGTCCAGTCATTGGGATGAATTAATGAGTCCACTTGAGCAGCACTAGTTTTGAGAAACAAATTTTATATTTATAAAAGGTCAGGTTTTTGTTGACTTCACTAGGCTTTCCTGGTTATATTATACTTTGGGTTATCATAAATCTATTATCATTAATCTTCATCATCATCTTAATTATTCCTGAATCACCAGGGGAAGGTAGGAGGAAAGAACAAGCTCCAAGAAAAAAAAGTATTAGAAGAATCTTGCCTCCCTCTTCCCTAGGAGAAATAAAATATGGAGAAAGGAATGAACTTTTTACAAAAGAGTTATAATGTTTCCTGAAAAATAATATCTACGTCAGAAGCTGATAGTGACCTAGGGTAAGGAATTAAGGGGGGGAGGTTGTTAATGATGGCATTCTCTCTCTCTCTCCATATATATAAATATATACATATATATAATATGAAAGAAAAAGACATTCATAATTTGTTATTTTTTTTGATAATATCTTTTTAGAACTGATAGCTTTGTCAGAATTGCTAGGGGAAATTTCCTAAGAGTTCTTTTTTCAAGTTGCGAAGGTCTCATAACTAAGACTCTCGTTTCCTTTCAGAGGCAGCTACGTGGCACAATGGATAGAAATCACTGGACTTGTAGTTAGGAAGTCCTTAGTTCGATTCCAGTCTCAGACACATCCTACTTGTATGACTCTGGACAAGTCACTTAACTTCCTTGCCTCAGTTACCTCATATGTCAAATGGAGATTGTAATAGCACCAGGGTTGTTGTGGGGATCAATGGAGATAGCACTTATAAATAGGAATAGTTCAGGTAATCCTTTCATACAAAGACAAAGGATACTCTAATTCCTTCTCCTTTTTATACATAATTGATGCATGAGAAGATGGTTAAATTTTTTTTATTAAAATGACAATTCATATATAAAGAAGCTAAATGATTCCTTGGCATATGATTTTTAAGCCAAAAATTTTCCCCAAAGTAATATGTAGATTGCTAGTCTTCTGAATTTCAAAATTTATCTTTCTTTTTAAGGAAAAATCTGTGGTTAATTTAATTACATGTGAAATCTAGCAAAGTACATTACAGCTGATTTTGAGAAAATATTTTCACTCATGGGATTACTTTTGTTAGAAATTTGAAGAGCAATTTAGTTTATAGATAAAATAAAGGAGGCCGTTATAAAACAGGAAAAATGAAGTACTGATCAGTACTGATAGCAAATATGTGTAAAACGAGGGCAATTCTGTAAATAATTCTGTTAAAGGTACATATTACTTTTGCTTGTTAATTAACAAACTTAATAAAATGTATTGTTTTTGTATATTTGTGAGTATTTTACTTATTCTGAAAAGTCAATAATTATATTTTCAACTATTTGCTGGATGTTTTTCCTAAGTTCCCTGAACTCAGTGTGTTTAAAACTGAATTAATGACTTTTTTCTCAGCTAAACTTGCCCTTCTCCCTGACTCTATCTTTGCAGATGACACCACCTCACTTTGGTGCCTTACATACTTGTCTTCTTCACCTCACATGCACATATCCAATTTGTTATGAAATGTTGCAGATTCTACCTTTGAAATTTTTAATTCATCTTCTTTTTCCCCCTTCATGCCTACATTAATTCAAATGTATATTATAGGGACTTTCCGGGGGTGGGGCCAAGATGGTAGAGATCAGACAGGAGTCTCTGTAACCTCCTCTAACCTTCCCTCAAACCAACAACATATGAAGCATCTACACTGATTTTGAAGCAAAAAAAATCCACAATATCTGGAGGACAACACATTTCTAGAAGAAGATAATCTGGAAGAACTTCAAAACAGACCTCATACCTTTAAAAAAATTAATAAAAAACCAAAAAAATGATACAGAAAATCATTCCCAGATTAATACACCATGACCAAGTAGAATTTATACCAGGAATGCAGGGATGGTTCAATATTAGGAAAACTATTAACATAATTGACTATATTAATAACCAAATTAACAAAAAACATATGATAATCTCAATAGATGCAGAAAAAACATTTGATGAAATCCAACATCCATTCCTATTAAAAACATTAGAGAGTATAGGAATTAATGGACTTTTCCTTAAAATAGTCGGTAGCATCTATTTAAAACCATCAGCTAGCATCATATGTAATGGTGATCAACTGGAACCATTCCCAATAAGATCAGGGGTGAAACAAAGTTGCCCACTATCACCATTACTATTCAATATTGTATTAGAAATGCTAGCCTTGGCAATAAGACAAGAAAAAAAGATTAAAGGAATTAGAGTAGGTCATGAGGTAATCAAATTATCACTCTTTGAAGATGATATGATGGTCTACTTAGAAAACCCTAGAGAATCAACTAAAAAACTATTAGAATTAATCCACAACTTTAGCAAAGTTGCAGGATACAGAATAAATCCACATAAATCATCAGCATTTTTATACATCACCAACAAAATGCAACAGCAAGAGATACAAAGAGAAATTCCATTCAAAATAACTATCGATAGTATAAAATATTTGGGAATATATCTGCCAAGGGAAAGTCAGGATCTATATGAACCAAACTACAAAACACTCTCCACACAAATAAAGTCAGATCTAAACAATTGTAAAAACATCAAGTGCTCTTGGATAGGTCTAGCGAATATAATAAAGATGGCAATACTACCTAAACTAATCTATTTAGTGCTATACCAATCAAACTCTCAAGAAATTATTTAACTGACCTAGAAAAAATAACAACAAAATTCATCTGGAAAAACAAAAGGTGAAGAATTTCAAGGGAATTAATGAAAAAAAATGCAAATGAGGGTGGCCTAGCTGTACCAGATCTAAAACTATATTATAAAGCAGTGGTCACCAAAACCATTTGGTACTGCATAAGAAATAGAGTAGTGGATCAGTGGAATAGGTTAGGTTCACAGGACAAAATACTCAATGACAATAGTAATCTAGTGTTTGATAAACCCAAAGACCTCAGTTTTTGGGATAAAAACTCACTATTTGACAAAAACTGCTGGGATAATTGGAAACTAGTATGGAAGAAATTAGGCATTGACCCACACCAAACACCATCTACCAACATAAGGTCAAAATGGATTCATGATCTAGGCATAAAGAATGATATTATAAACAAATTAGAACAATGTAGGATGGTTTACCTCTCAGACCTGTGGAGGGGGAAGGAATTTGTGACCAGAGAAGAACTAGAGGTCATCATTAATCACAAAATAGAGAAGTTCAACTATATCAAGTTAAAAAGTTTTTGTACAAACAAAATGAATGCAGACAAGATTAGAAGGGTAGCAGTAAACTGGGAAAATATTTTTACATCCAAAGTTCTGATATAGGCCTCATTTCTGAAATATATAGAGAACTGACTCAAATATATAAGAATTCAAGCCATTCTCCAATTGATAAATGGTCAAAAGATATGAACAGACAATTTTCAGATGAAGAAATTGAAACTATTTCTGGTCACATGAAAAGGTGCTCCAAATCACTATTGATCAGAGAAATGCAAATTAAGACAACTCTGAGATACCACTACACACCTGTCAGATTGGCTAAAATGATAGGAAATGATAATGATAACTGTTGGAGGGGATTTGGGAAAACTGGGACACTGATACATTGTTGGTGGAACTGTGAACGGATCCAACCATTCTGGAGAGCAATTTGGAGCTATGCTCAAAAAGTTATCAAACCGTGCATACCCTTTGACCCAGCAGTGTTTCTACTGGGCCTATATCCCAAAGAGATTTTAAAGGAGGGAAAGGAACCCACATGTGCAAAAATGTTTGTGGCAGCCCTTTTTGTAGTGGCAAGAAACTGGAAATTGAAAGGATGCCCATCAATTGGAGAGTGGCTGAATAAATTATGGTATATGAATGTTATGGAATATTATTGTTCTATAAGAAACAACCAGCACGATGATTTTAGAGAAGCCTGGAGAGACTTGCATGAACTGATGCTGAGTGAAATCAGCAGAACCAGGAGAACATTATACACAGCCACAAGACTAAACGATGATCAATTCTGATGAACGTGGTTCTCTTCTACAATGATGTGATTCAAACCAGTTCCTATTGTTAAGCGATGAAGATAGTCATATACATCCAGAGAGAGGCCTGTGGGAACTGAGTGTGAACCACAACACAGCATTTTAATGCTTTCTGTGAATATTTCCATGCATTTTGTTTTCCTTCTTAGGTTGTTTTTTTTCTTCTTCTCTTTCTAGATCTGATGTTTCTTGTGCAGTAAGATAACTGTATAGATATGTATACATGTATTAGATTTGTCATATAATTTATCCTATTTAGCATGTATTAGATTACCTGTCATCTAGGGGTGGGGGCTGGGGGGAAGGAGGGGAAAAGCTTGGGAAAAAAGTTTTTGCAAAGATCAATGTAGAAAAATCACTCATATGTTTTGTAAATAAAAAGCTTTTAATAAAAAAATGTATATTATAATCATCTGGATTACTGTAATTACTTCTTGCCTCTTTTTGCCTGTAAAGTCTTCACACCTCTAGTTTTTATTTACTTTGATTCATCATTGGCACCCAATATGGCATTACCCATATTACTTTGGGGAGGAAGGTATGTGAAGTAGGGATTTCATTGTAGTAAAAAGTAAATGAGTAAATGTCCTCTTCCACTGCACATTAACAATATCTCTGCAATTTATAATATTAGAGCATTGCTTATTTGCATTGAGAGATTAAATGACTTCCAAAAGATCAGGCCTTAAATTCATATCTTCCTAATTCTTAAGCCTGCCCACAAAAAATTCCTAATGTGCAAGTCATTTCACTCTATTTTTCAAAATTTCTCATTATCCATTGACTAGGGAATTAAATAAATTCATCCTTTTATTTAATGCCATACACATTCTGCCTGCTAAACTATATATATATTTTCTCTCTTTATTATATATGTGTGCATATATGTATGTATGTATTGCTAGCTGTTGGTGCTGTAATTACAGGAAATCATTGAAAAGAACAGAAATAGGTGAAATATATTGCAAGTAATTGCTTAGCTATTTTAGAAACTTCTGTTTAAATAATGGGAAACTAGTAGCTATTTAAGGAGAAGAAAATCTTTTAACTGGCTTCTGATGAAAACCTGAATTAGATAAAATCATATTTCCATATTGGTTGTTTGTAGAATGATAGTCATAGAATCATAGTTTTAGATGTGTGATGAAATTTAGAGATAATCTAATTCAACTTTCCCAATCCCAAACATCTTCCCATACCTCCACTGTTTAGAAGAAGACATTGGAACATTGTGAGGTTAAATCACATCATGAGAGTCAAACAATTAGTAATTAGCAAAGCCAGTGTTCTAAGCTTGACCCTTAGATTCCAAACCCATATCTTTCTGATAAATCATTGTTGCTTGGAAAGTACATGGTCATATTGTTTGGATTTTCCAGTGTAATATTTCAATGTCTCTTCCCTGGCACAAAAACTGGGAGAGAGAAATTAATAATATACTATGTTGTTATATGGTTAATTTTCTTTACTTTATGCTTAAAAATACTTAGTACTTCCAAGTTAGCAATAGCTTAGTTTTTTGATAAGAGCAGAAATCGTGAAGATGAGGCACTCATACAAAAGTTTTTTTTAATTAATGATGTGATTTCCCCCCCCATTAGTCTAACTATACATCTTCCCCCTTCCCTGTTCAATGAATGTTTTTCTCCTAACAAAGAAGAAAATCATCTCCTGCACTGCTTGAATCTGACATTTTTCTTTTCCATTTACTCTCTCCACTAAAAGCAATATTGCTTGTATCGTCAATGATATTAATTGAATAACAATTTAGCTGTTACTTCTTTTTCTTCTTAATCCTTAAATGTATAGTTTCTTAGACCCTTTGTTCTAGTTATTCTGCTTTGCTCTTTCTCCTACCTCCAAATTACATTAAAAAATTGCCTATTGTAGAGACTTGAAATAATTTATTTAATTTCTTAGGCTTTTCTTAATGATTTTAGTTATTTTTTCCTGGTTTTTCTCTTTATTTGTGTTTTTTTGTGAGTTATACATTCTATTTAAATTTTCTTTTTATTTTAGCAGAAATACTTCAAAGGCCTTTTCTCATTGAATATCCCTTTTCCATTGATTCATATACTTTGTTTATTTTATTTGTAACCGAAATTGTTTTGACTTTGGAGTAGGCTAATCCTTTCTGTTATATGAATGTTTTGGTAGTTATGGAGTAATTCTAAGTTATCCCAATATAAATTCCTTTCTTCTAACTTCATGAATAAATGTTATATGACAATGAAATGCTAAACCTTAAGCACAAAATGATTTTGAGTTTTTAGTGTAGAGCTTTTTTTTTTCTTTGTTGGTAAAGCTTTGATCAGTGTTTTGTTGTTTGTATTCTAATATTCTTGTCAGTTCTCTTGTATAATTTCTTGGGGTATGATATTTTAAGAAAAATATATTTTGTTGAAATATCTAGCATTCTCAAAATTATCAGGAGTTTCTTATTATCAAGTTCATTTGTTTTGGCTTTTAGGAAATTCATTCATTCCTTCAAATCTATTTTTTATGGTTTTTTCATCCTATATTTTTTCTATTTGTGTATTTCTAAGTTTCAAATCTACCAATTTCTGTTTCACTGACTACAATTTTGGAGTAATCTTCCATCTTGTACTGTGTGTTTTCCACTCTACTATTAGCCTTCATTAATTCCACTTTTAAGCACAGATTTTAAAGCTAATTTCTACCATAATATCTTATTTTAAAGGTTAATTTCTTCTTTCAACCATTATGAAATTTCTTATTCTTTTTCATGATATCTGGACTACCTGAAAATTTATCTTTTTTTTTCATTGTGAGTTGTGAGTTCATTTTCTGTGATATGATAATTATTCCTGTCCTATGCCACTGATCAACTACTCTATTTCTTATCCAGTACCAAATGGTTTTGATGAACAGAGCTTTACAATATTGTTTTAGATCTGGTACAGCAAGGACACCTTCATCAGCCTTTTTTTTTCATTAATTCCCTTGAAATTCTTGACCTCTTGTTCTTCCAAATGAACTTTGCTACTATTTTTTCTAGATCTCTAAAATAATTTCTTGGGAGTTTGTTTGGTATGGCACTAAATAAGTAAATTAGTTTGGGTAGTATTGCCAAAGACCATTCAAAAAACAAAAACTGGAAAAATTAGAAACTAGTATGGAAGAAATTAGGGCTTGACTCATACCTAACACCACATACCAAGATAAGTTCTAAATGGGTTCATGATTTAGACATAAAGAGTGCTATTTAAGCAAATTAGAGGAACATAGGATAGTTTACCTCTCAGACCTGTGGAGATGGGATAAATTTTGTCCAAAGAAGAACTGGAGCGCTTAATTGAACATCAGATAGATAATTTTGACTATAATAAGTTAAAAAGTTTTTGTACAAACAAAACTAAGGCAGACAAGATTAGGAGAGAAGCAATAAATTGGGAAGTCATATTTACATTTAAGAGTTCTGATAAAGGCCTCATTTCTAAAATATATAGAGAATTGTCTAATATTTCCAAGAATTCAAGCCACTCTCCAATCGATAAATGGTCAAAGAATATGAACAATTTTCAGATGATGAAATTAAAACTATTTCTAGTCATATGTAAAGGTGCTCCAAATCACTATTGATCAGAGAAATGCAAATTAAGACAACTGTGAGGTACCACTACACACCTGTCAGATAGGCTAAAATGACAGGAAAAGATAAAGACAAATATGGGAGGGGATGTGGGAAAACTGGGACACTGATACATTGTTGGTGGAACTGGGAATGGATCCAACCATTGTGGAGAGCAATTTGGAACTATGCTCAAAAAGTTAGCAAACTGTGCGTAATCTTTGACCCGGCAGTGTTTCTATTGGGCTTATATCCCAAAGCGATCTTAAAGGAAGAAAAGGGACCCACATGTGCAAAAATATTTGTGGTAGCCCTTTTTGTAGTAGCTAGAATCTGGAACCTGAATGGATGCCCATCAATTGGAGAATTGTTAAATAAATTATGGTATTATGGTGTTTGGAATAGTACTTTTTTCCTTCTTCTGTCTCTTCTGAATCTCAAGGTCAGCTTGTGTCTCTGAGTGTTAGACTCATCTATCTTTTCTCGTAAATTTTGTTTTTAATTTTTTCTTACATTCCTACTAACTTGTCAATGACTTTATTCTTTTTCCCCTTTCCACTGTTTGGCAACTCTTCTCTTGTCTAGATCTGGAAGACTGGAGATTCTCAACGTCCTTGATCTGAGTGCTATGGATTTGATAGGCACCCTTAATCAGAATAAATTCTGTTAAAAAAGAGAGCTGACTCATGTCAATTTCAAATTCTTTTATTTTTCTTGGCCTGAGAAAGTCTCTGCCACCCAAGTCATTTCTGCACTAAAATATCTTTCAGCATATCCTTATCCTATAGTTGCACTCACTTTCCTTTATTTATTTATGCAGAATCAATGTTTTTTAATTCTTTGGACACTTGGGGAAAATGGTTAAGACTGAGATATTGCCTGTGGGAGTCAACTGGACTCTGAGACATAGACCAGGAATTTTTCTTGTATTTATTATGCCCAGGCTGAGGGAATGGGTTGAAAGTGTTAAAGATTAATAGGAGTTTTAAGTATTTAAGTTATCAATGTTATTCTATGAGGTATTTTTGTCCACTTGTGTCATGATTCTGTTTTATCACATGGATTCAGTTTTAGATACCATAGTTTTGATAAACCTTTCTTTTGAGGTTCTTAATTTAGGTAATTATGCTAATCACATGATCCTGGCCAGAGTGTTCAATGTATTCTTTATATAAGCAATGCTCTTGGAATCCAACCCATTACTCTGGAATGTTTAGCAGTAATACAACAAATTGAGGAAGCAAGCAGAGGGATTGCTATCTGTGGCCTACGGGAGAATATTACAACAAAAAATATAAATAAAGTGTTAACATTAGCCATTTGCCATAGGCTACACACAACTAGGAAACCATTATTCATTCTGTCTTGCCCCTCAATCAAGCAAGCTTAGATATAGTACTTCTCACATTTTCGTTACCAAAAGTATTCCCAAACTGTTAGTTACATTCTTTATAAAGGAACAATATTTGTAATAATATGAGGAATGAAGATTATAGCCTCAGGAAGTTTTATGGGAGGTTTATGAAGAGTGTGGATCTGAAAACATTTTCTTCAACTCTAAATGATCATCAACAGATTCAGATGTTACACTTACAGTGCCATTTTTAGTCATTTTTTGGAAGCAGAATGAAATATATAATATCAACGTCAAATATGCTGAAACCAAAGGTAGAACATTGATACAATAATCCTATCATAGCACAAATTTCAGAAAGTACCATAAAATTTAAAATTGAAAGGAAAAGTTTTAACTAAAGTCAAAGCAATGTCAGTTTACTTGCTTAGTTATATTGGATGAGGGTATGGTCAAGTCTTAGGTTTTATTTTTTCTGGACATTTTTTTTAGAAGTATACTCCCTGCTCACAAAATATTCTTTTCTTAGGACTTTTTTTTCATGACGATGTAATAAAATGACTCAGACTTATAATCTTAAAAGAGTTCTAATGTGATCATGACACCAATAAACGGTTTACAGCATCATCAGCTCACTGCTGCACTGCTTTATGGCCGTTTATATAGTGTAGCATTTAGAGCATTTAACTAGAGTTTGAGGAAACTAAAAATTTCTTGGTGAGAATGGAGAAAATACGTTTATTTCCATATTAGATAGCCTAGTCATGGGATCTAGTACCTGAAACCATAATATTTGAATAATTGAGGTGAAAAGCAGAATAGAGAATATTGTATAAATTTGTTGATTATGGCAATTTGATGTATTTGTGATATTTTACAAAAGATGATTTTTGGGGGGTTGGGCTCAATATTTCATCAGAAAGAGATTAGAATTTTAAGTTACCTGAAAATGTTAGATTCTTAGCTTTAGTTCTAATGTCATGGGATCACAGGATTATAGATAGAGATATGATGAAAACTATCTAGTTTGGTCCTCTCATTTTATTTTTTATTAAAGATTTTTATTTTCAAAACATATGCATAAATAATTTTCAACATTCACTCTTGAAAAACTTTGTTTTCCAAATTTATTCCTTCCCTTTCCCACACCTCTTCCCCTAGATGGTAAGTAATCCAATATATGCTAAACATGAGCGAATTAATTATCATGCTGTACAAGAAAAATTAGATCAAAAAGGAAAAAAAAATGATAAAGAAAATAAAATGCTAGCAAACAACAACAAAAAGTGAAAATACTATATTGTGATCCACACTCAATCCCCACAATCCTCTCTCTGGGTGCACATGGCTCTCTTCATCACAAGACCATTGGAATGGAATCACGCTCCTGTTGAAAAGAGCCATGTTCATCAGAATTGATAATCATATAATCTTGCTATTGCTGTTTAATTCTCCTGGTTCTATTAATTTCACTCAGCATCAGTTCATGTAAGTCTCTCCAGGCCTCTCTGATATTATTCTGCTGATCATTTCTTATAGAACAATAACATTCTATGACATTCATATACCATAATTTAGCTAGCCATTCGGTTTCCAATTCCTTGCCACTACAAAAAAGATTGTTACAAACATTTTTGCACAAATGGGTTCTTTTCACCTTTTTTATGATGTCTTTGGGATACATGCTTAGTAGAGACACTGCTGGATCAAAGACCATGCACAAGTTGATAGCCCTTTGAGTTCTCTCATTTTAAACATGTGAAAACTGAGGTCTATGAAAACTTAATTTCTTTTCCAGGTAATTACTATTGACAAAGAAATAAAACATTATAAGTAGAAACACACCTACTAGACAGACAATGAGAAATAGGTGGTTTCAAGAAAATAACAAAATGACTATGGGAAGTTCAAGGCAGATCAAAAATCACATAAGATAATACTTTTTTTTTAAAGAAAAGATTGATCCTTAGTTATATAATTAGAAATGTTGCTCCACAGGTGATGAGACAATGACCATCCTTTCTAAATTTAGCCTTTACTATAATCTGAATCTGATGCTTCATCCTGATGGGAAGGTGAACTGTATCCTCAAAGGCTATGTTAAGGGCTCAATTTCTAGCAGATCTTACCAAGAGGGAAAAGCTTGTGAATACAAATTAAAGAATAGATTTAGTCATCAAATGAGGACCTGCCCAGCTAATTCAGATTGTTTCATCACAAAGAGGCTAGGTGGCCACCAGAGGAAAAAAAACAGATTGGTTCTTTGTAACTCATAATGATATTCTTCCAAGATAGGGGTTGTTAACTTTTTTCCATTTGCTATGTACCTATTTGAATCCTATAGATCTTTTCTCACAATAATATTTATTTCCTACATTTCAGTTAGAAGTTAATGAAAATTAAGATGTATGTTTCTCCTTCCTAGTTTATGGTCCCTGGGCAATTTATTCTCAGAACTCCTGGGTGTCTGTGGATTCCAGATTAAGAACCACTTAATAGTTCTGCAACCATGGAATAGCTGGAGAATCAAGGATCTTTGGATTCTTAGAAATCTTTTATAAACCACACAGAATTTTCTTTCTACATAGCCATTATTATTTCTTTAAATGTAAAAGTAATGTCTTTGAACAGGAAAGGTGTAAATAAAAATGATTTCTTTCATAGATCCTTTTATATGCAGCAGAGATAAATAGCACAATTAAGTCACTGAATCTGGGACCAGAAGAGTGGTACACAAATCATGGATAAGTCATTTAACCTCTTAGATAGTCTATTTTCTCATATATAAACTGAAGATAAAAATTCCTAAACTACCAATATCATAGATTGTTTTTTTTGAGCCTCAAGTGACATATTATAGGAGCATTTTGTAATCATTAAATTCCTTTGTAAATATTAATATTATTTTCTGGTTCTCATATTTTATTGTGGAATTCAGATAGGCATGGTCGTAGGAAAATGAAGTTTCCTGAAATTATTATTATTATTTCATATTTAATGTTCTGACTAGTGATGCGGAGGTGGATTAAATTTCTGCTTGTGAAATTGAATAAAAGTGTTAGAATATAACCTTATTATCTGTAGGCTTACTGAAATCATTGATGACCAACTTCGGTTAGAGACAGAAAAGTAGGAGTGTACCTCATTCTTTTTTGAAACAATTTTTATTTCTTCTTATACTTCTCTACATTTCAAAATCTTTTCATCTTATATAGATTAGAAATAGTGAATCTAATATTTGATAAGATATCCATCTCAAATTTTTGTAGATTAACATTATCTTAATGATTGTGACTAATCATTTTGTCAGTAATAATACTCCAATTACTGTACAGTTCATATAATGGATTATGGAGAAAGAAGAGGACAATGAATAGTACAATAAAGAAGGAGGCAACTGTGTTGTACCCAATGGGGAATTAGCTGAGTCAGGAAGATTTCAAACAAATCTCTCTCTGTCTCTCTCTTTCTCTGTCTCTGTCTGTTTCTCTCTCTCTCTCTCTGTTTCTGTGTGTGTGTGTGTGTGTGTGTGTGTGTGTGTGTGTGTGTGTGTGT
>JAJPUD010002257.1:305757-326605 GCA_023553655.1 Myrmecobius fasciatus
TGTGTGTGTGTGTGTGTGTGTGTGTGTGTGTGTGTGTGTGTGTGTGTATCTTTCTCTATTTCTCTCTGTCTCTGTGTCTGTCTTTCTGGCAAAAAGTGGATTTATTTAAGGGAAGAGGTTATAGAAAAAAAAATGAAGGGAGACATTAGACACTAGAAATGGTAAAATTTGAAACAGAGTTGGAAGAGCATGTAATTAGATTAACCACAATTAGCCAGAATCATGAGAAAAGTACCATTAGAGGGAAGGTACCAAGAGGAGGGATAGAGTAGCTTCACAATGGGGTTAGTCCTGAAAAGGATTTAGCCTCAAACATTTCTTCTGATGCGTACTAGTAATTATATGACCTTGGCAACTCACAATTTCCGTGCCCTCAACGGTGTTTTTCTCTCTGTCTGTCTGTCTATCTCTGAATTATACAGGGACTTTCTTCACCCAATGAAATCATAATCTAGCCTCTGACTAGGGGGAAGAAAAGAGTGATGGGACAGACTTGCATCAATTCTTTTTCTTCTCTTTCTGTCACACTCCTATAAATTCTTATAATCCTAAAGTTCCCAAGACCAGGTAGACTTGAAGTTACTGATTTGATTTTTAATAGTTTTTACATTTGTATCTTCAGAAAAAATAGTTGTGCCTATCAATTGTTCAAATCTTTAAATCTCAATTTTGTTTTTGTCTTCTGTAATTTCCATCTAATACCTATAAGCTCCTTATCTTTGAAGGCCATAGTGACCTGCATTAAATCTAATTTTCCACTGACTTCTGCCTCAGTCTTTTCAGACAAATTCAGCAGAACATGGTGAGCTAGAATTATGTTTTTAGATGTAATGCATTTAAAAATAGAGAAACATTGCTTGAAGCAAAAGGCAACTGGGAACTTAAACACAAAACTGTATTTCTATTTTCATGGCCTCTTTAGTGCTATGTTAAAGAAAAATGCTTTTTGACAGTAGCTGGAAAAGAATAATAGCTTTTCAGTATATTTTCAAGAAGAAATTACAGTAATCAAAGAAAATAATTCAAGAAGATGTCAATGTGATATATTTTAGTAACCCATAGTTGAAGTCCAAAGCAACAAATGTCCTTCATGTTCTATTGTCATAGACTAAAGAAAGTTCTGAAGATAAACTAGGTGAAAACCCTCACTCATTTACAGGCAATCAAAAGCCTTTTGTTTTGAAGAAACATATTAAGTTAAAGAAAAACAAAAACAATGGGATTTCTAAAGGAATTACTCCTCTGATACATTTGCATTCTTTTATTTTCTACCAAACAAAGAAAAAAGCAAACAACAACAAAAAAACCTTTTCATTCTTATAAATGTCTGACCATAAAATTTCTTTCTTTTTTTATTAAAAGTTTTTTATTTACAAAACACATGAGTGATTTTTCTACATTGACCTTTGCAAAAACTTTTTTTCCCAAGCTTTTCCCCTCCTTCCCCCCAGCCCCCACCCCTAGATGACAGGTAATCTAATACATGCTAAATAGGATAAATTATATGACAAATACAATACATGTATACATATCTATACAGTTATCTTACTGCACAAGAAACATCAGATCTAGAAAGAGAAGAAGAAAAAAACAACCTAAGAAGGAAAACAAAATGCATGGAAATATTCACAGAAAGCGTTAAAATGCTGTGTTGTGGTTCACACTCAGTTCCCACAGGCCTCTCTCTGGATGTATATGACTATCTTCATCGCTTAACAATAGGAACTGGTTTGAATCACATCATTGTTGAAGAGAACCATGTCCATCAAATTGATCATCATATAGTCTTGTTGCTGTGTATAATGTTCTCCTGGTTCTGCTGATTTCACTCAGCATCAGTTCATGCAAGTCTCTCCAGGCCTCTCTGAAATCGTCCTGCTGGTCGTTTCTTACAGAACAATAATATTCCATAACATTCATATACCATAATTTATTCATCCATTCTCCAATTGATGGACATCCTTTCAATTTCCAGTTTCTTGCCACTACAAAAAGGGCTGCCACAAACATTTTTGCACATGTGGGTTCCTTTCCTCCTTTAAAATCTCTTTGGGATATAGGCCCAGTAGAAACACTGCTCAAATTGACCATAAAATTTCTAATTAAAACTTGCCTATGCAATAACTTAATAATATTCCAAATAACATAGAATTCACTAATTAAAAATATTAACAAAAAGATAACTTTATAAAATTCCATTCACTAAATTGAAATTTTTCTATGTTATTTGGTCAGACATTGTGAGAGTTAGTTCATTTACCAAAGCAACTCAGACTACTAAGTCCATTGTTCCTTCTGCTGCTGACAGCTTTCATGTGCCACTGATGTTATGTCTTCTTGTTTCATTTTACACAAATTTATCTGCGTTAAGATATGAGTGTACTTTTTTTCTCCTATGAATGATAATCCCTGAGGTTTTAAAAGTTACTTTTTCCTCTTATTTGATTATTTATAGCTTTATTTTGTTTATTTCTACATGGACATGTGTTTTTAATGCTTTTCAATAAAGTATGATTTCTGGAAAAGTGGGATGTCATTGAACATTGGAACTTATCCTAGAACAAATGAAATGTTTTATTTCTTTTATATCTTCTACCAGACCTTAGCATTCCAGCCTTCCAACTTGAGTGTTTTGTGAATGAATGAACAAAACATTTCTATTAAACATGTACCATATATATATACATATATATATATACATACATACATATGCATGTATATGTAGGTATTTTCTTAGCTAAATAAAAAAAATCCACTCTCAATTAAGCAAGAAGGGCCTTCTATGTGCTAAACCTTGTACTAGCTTCTGGGAATTTAAAGATAAAACAAAAAAACAACTCTAATTCTCAGAGTACTTACATTTTGTTTAGTAAATCATGCTTACATAAATAAAATTATCTGTAGAAAAAAATGAATATAATTAAAATACAGGAATCAAACAATTATTACTAAGTGCCTTCTTTGTACTCATCATAGCACTAGATGTTGAGAATACAAATATAAACAGTGAATTGTTCCTTACTCCAGGGGCTTACCTCCTAAGATTTTCAGAAGCTGTTCTCCACTTTAGGAGATTATCTTTTGGAGATGCTCAGTAGAAAATATTCATCATTTTCCTGCAAATTTAGTGATAAGCATTTCCAAACAGTTTGTAAAGTGAGTATTCATATGGAAATGATGTATCCACCAAAATTACCAAAGTCTGAAGAAAACAAAACAATTTATTGAATATATTTTGCGCAAAGGTATTATAAGAGCTTTATTCAAGAGTATCTTTGTCATCTGTTTTATCCCTGTGTCATAAGGTCAACTGGATCTTCTTATCTGTCCTAACCCTATACTCTCTGAAATCCTTGTCTTACCTGCTATTGTACTATGTACGGCAAGAATTCTGGACCTTGTCAAGTGCATTACTGTTACTTTCAGATTTAGAAGCATTTCCACATGCTCTGCAACTGAAATCTTTAAGTATATTTTGTTTCTCATAGCCCTAATGGAATGTAAATTACTTGAGAACAAGGATTAAGGTTTCTTTTTTTTTATTTGTAACCCCATTTCTTAAATTGATGCTTGATACATAGGAGGCGATTAATAAAAAAATGTGTTTTTTTTTTAATTCATTCACATAACACTTAGAAGTTGGAAGGCTGGCATGTTGAGATCTGCTAGAAGATATAAAAGAAATAGAACACATTTCATTTGTTCTAGGATAAGGGCCAATGTGCAATGACATCCCATTTATCCAGAAATCAGACTTTATTGATTGAAAAATATTAAGAATACATGTCCATGTAGAAATAAACAAAATAAATCTGTAAATTATCAAGTAAAAGAAAAAGAAACTTTTAAAAGCTCATGGATTAAAATTCATAGGAGGAGAAAGGTTGACTCAAATCTTAACTCAGATAAGTTTGTGTAAAATGAAACAAGAAGACATAACATCAGTGACATATGACAGCTGTCAGTAGCAGAAGGAACAGTGGATTTAGTAGCCTAGGTTGCTTTGGCAGAGGACCTAACTCTCAGTTTAGTAGTTCGAAAAGGTGTCATGGAATTAAAGCACAGAATGGTACAATCACTCTCTGAGAGCTCTGCATTTTTTTTGTCCTAGTCCAAGCTGGATATGCCACGGATTCTTGAAATAGAGAAGTGTTACTTTTTTTATTTGCAGTAGGAAAGATTAATTTTAAGTCTCCATTTTATTTCTGTGGTTTCCTTGGAATGGCTTTTTATGTAGTAGGGCTCAATGCAATTAGCATAATGTCATATGGAAAACCTCAATAAAAAATCCCTTTCTTAATTGTATTTTGCTTCATTTTTTTTTGATGTGGATATAAGCAGCATCTGTTTTAATATTTATGTTAGATAATATATAATTTATATCATTTTTAAGACTATTATTTGGTATTCTTCATATCCTCTCTTTTCTTGATGAATGTTCAGAAAATACATATATGTGTACTAAAGTGTTTACATGCTTTTGGTCTATTTTATTTCTTGATTCTAAACTACAATATATGTTTGGAATTTTTGCCCATCTTATGACCATTTTTACATTGATGTTACTGACTGATTTAATTTGAAGGCCTTATTCAGGTCCTTCATAGAATTTCTTTTTGCAATGGATATAGTCTGATAGAGTCCAATGATCTTTCACACAATGATTATGAAAAATGAAAGGAAAAATTACTTAGTCACATGAAAACTGTATCTTGTTGCTTTGGGCTCCATGATGAAAACTTTGCCAATTCTTTCATTCATCTCTTTGAAAAATTATGATCTATTCTTCTCTAAAGCCATACCTTCTTTATGTCTTATGGCCATTTATACTGAGAATGTCAATATGTGTTTGTTTCAGTTATTACAGTATTGTGACAACTAATTAATTGCTTGAAGAAAGATAATATATTAAATGTCCAAAAGTTAAGTTAAAAATTGGTACAAAATGTGATTATTAATTTTTTTTTCATCTCCTCTATTCCTATTGAAAATGTAGACCAGAGAAATATGAATTTCCTCTTGCTGTATTCCATATTAAATTAACACCAATATGACTATGTTTCTATTTCTGGTTACTATGACTTGTACATTATATCTTTTTAGTCTGGGGTTATCTTTCCTTGGTATAAGGAACTACTTTTGAAGAAACTTCTGCCAATTCAGATCTGCATGAATTATAATCTTAGAGTTGTGCCTGGAGCACTAGAAATTAAATGTCTTTCCATACATCACATAACAATTATGTCACAAGTGAGACTTAAACTGTCTTCCTACATCATAGGTTCTCTATCCATTACGCCAGTGTTGTCAAATTTACATAGAAATAGGTCACTAATCCAAAGGTAAGAATCCCTAAGACCTAAATATTAACTTAATTTTAAAACTTAATGTTATTTATGTTTTCACTGTATTTTTATTTATTTTGTCAAATATTTCCTAATCACATTTAATCTGTTTGCACTTATCATTACTGTCCCAGGGATGGCTATTTGTTTTTATCCCTGTACTATACTATGTTCTCTCATAATCTGAGTATAGTGTATTAAATGTTTGCTGAATTGAATTGGTAAATTTTATGATAATCAGTTCAGAATTTCCTATATTTAGCTAAAAGAAAACAAACACTTATATAAAAATAAATTCACTAATTCATCCAGAAGATTATGTAATGAGAGAGAATATTCTGTGACTATGCTTTTAGGAATATATATATATAGAGCTTGTCATTTATTTTTCAATTGTTACACTGCTAGAGGAAATAATTTCATCAGGGAAGCATATAAATTAATAACTTATATTAGATGAGGTTACTTATGGAAATTTTAGAAATTTTATTCCATAGATGTTTCAAGTAAATTCTTAAACCACTTTCTAACCTGGAGGTGAAAAAGGAAGGTAGAGAGAGCAGAAAATAAATGAGATTTCCTTTTTCCTATGATCCTAAAAAGAATCCTACTTTCTAGAGAGGCACTCACATATTTACACAAAATACTTCACATATTTGAAGAATATTATTATGTTATTAGAATATGATCTTCTCTAGTTCTTTTAATCAATGATCTCTTAGCATAGTTTTGAGTCTCCTCATTATTAGTTATCCTTTTTTTTTGACACTCCAACTTATTTACATATATACAATACAAAGGACTTTCCTTTTAAAAATTTTATTGATGTTATATTTTTAAATTACAAAGACTTACAGGTCTCACTTTGCATACTCAGAAATGGATGGACTATCTCAGATGTGATCTGAATAGAGAATAGCCTAATGATAATATATTCAAAATCTTCCATACTACACATCTCTTACATTGGTTCTTTCACATTTCACTTATACTATTAATATATTTAAGTCCATTAAACCTCCTAGGTTCCCCTCCATAATAACTGTTTTCTAAAGAATATACTTTTTTTTCTGTTTTGAACACTGATTCTGTAATCCAATGTATCAGACAAGTTCATACTATATAAAATTAGATAAACATGAAAACATCTATATATTTATCAAAATCAGCAACAATAAATATCTAAGCAGAGCGCCAAACACTAAGTCTTTTGATATGCAACAATCAATTCCCTTCCAATTGAAAATGAATAACTTTGCATTCAATCACTCAGCTGGTTCTACATCCAATCCTAACTTCTCTTCCTCTGGACATAAGGATACAATTAGGGTGTTTGGAAGTTATCTTGTAGAAGATGAGTTAAATTAAGTCTTTGGTATTCTTTGAATATGGTAATTATGCAAAAATGAAAATGAAGTTAGATGTTTATGACTTTTCCTTAATAAACTCATATTGATTCTCACTTATGACTTCTAGGTGTGTAGACATTTTCTCTTTAATAATTATTCAAAGAATTCTATAAGGTGTAATTTTCAATCTCACTAACCTACAATTTGAAGTATCCACTCTTCTTTCTCTCCCTTCTATTCCCTCTGCCCACTCCCCAATATTGAACTCTTGTCTGTCTCTAGTACTATGACATTTTTCCTGTTCTCCACATAACCTCAATGATTGCCAAGAATAGTCCCACTCTCAGGTTCTTTCAGTGCTCTGTGATAAAGTTGGTTTGGAATAAGTAACTTAAATTCATTAAGAATATCTAGGTATTGTATTATTTTGAGCTTTAATTTTGTTAAATACTTTAGTTCTCTCCTTCCCAGTATGAAGCTAATCTTCCTTAACAGAATAAAGAGAAATAAGACAAACTGAACAGTTGTTTTCATACATGAATCCTTCTTTTCAAAAAGTTCCTATATTAGTTCCCTGTGTAGCCCCATCACTCTGAAAGGCCTTCCCTTTTTCTCTTTCATGACAATATATTTTGATTTTTAAACAGATTATCTTTCTTTGTAATTGCTTATCCTTTTTGAACTGATTTCCCCTTAACACTAAAATTTAAGGCAATGCCTTGATATGCATTTTTAAAATTTAAATAATATGATAGACAAAATTTATCACGTCATTAAGATTGAATAGTAACCACTTTCCAATGCTCTTCCCTCTCTAATTTCTTTATTTTAGTATCATTACATTTGCCTAAATTAATTTAAATTAATTAAGAATTAGCACAATTTGATTTGATATTTTTATTCAACATGAAATTTAAAGAACATAAAATTACAAAATCTCATTATGCTTTCACTGCTGCACAGCATTTCAGTTTCTTTAAAAAATTAAGTTCTAAATCCAAACACATTTTGGAGCACACAAAGCTACTATATTCTCTTTTAATGATTCCCCTCCCAATCTTTTAGAAGACTAGCTATGAAACATATTGCTATAAATCAGCAACTCTACCACATCATGACTGAGTCAGCTAGAAATGGAAGTAGTTCTAGCTTTTTTTTTTTTCTAAGTTGCTGTCTGAACTGAACAATCAGGGAGCATAATTTCTTCCTTTTATTTCTGAATCAAATGGATTGCTCATGAAAGTACTAGCAGAGAGCCAAGCATGTAATAGGCATTTAATAAAAGCCAATTGATTGATACTTTATGCTAGTTGACTGAAAGTGCTGCAGTAGTATCATTTGAAATGATGGATTAGTTTTAATTTCTCTGGGGTCAAACCTAGATTTAGTCATCTTTACTACAAACAGATTTAGTCTCCCCTTTGATTTGGACATGTGAAAGTGAGTATCTTAATGTCTACAGAATGGTTTCCTTTTAACTTCAAACCACACTAAGTCAGAAAATGAATGAAATACCATGGGAAGTTACAGCTGTATAGTTAGCTAACAATCACAACCAAACTACTAGAATCAGAGCATTAACACAGATGAAGTTGTTTCCAACAGTTGGTTAGACCCTACAACATTGACCCACGGCAATTTAAGAAAATTTTTGATAGATATCACCTTATTTGCAATCTTCAAAATATATAGAATAAAACATTTTAAAATACGATGCTATTAATTAGTCTATAGAATATTAGCCTTCATTCAAATGTTTTTAATTGATTAAAAATAATCATTTCAAATAAGTAGTAGTTCACTGAATGTCAAACAAAAATAAAAACAAAGATAAGAAAATACTTTATTCTGTGCCTATTTTTGTCTGATATTACATGTAAAAAAAGAAGAAAAAAGCTAATATTAGCTGACATTTATTCAATATGTTAAAATTTATAATGTACTTTATGTATATTATCTCATTTGATCATTCAATAACCCTGTGATATAGAACTATGGATATTACTATCCCAAAGTCCATAGTCCCCTCCACTCACATGAATATCATCATAGTTTAAGCTTTCATTTTTCTTACTTGGATTATTCAGTTTCCCAATTGACCTTGCTTTCAATGTTTCTCATCTCCAATATACCTCCACATAGCTATGAAATAAATAGTTATAAGATATAGACTTGGGTATATAAACTTTATTCAAAAATATTCCATCCATTCTCTTTTGCCTCAGCATAAAATGCAATCCCTTTAGCAGGTCATTTAAAAACGTCTGTAATCTGACTTCTGGTTCAGTGTTATTTCATACTCTTATACTTCCCTTCACACACAATGTTTTCTACTCAACTGTATTACTAGCTGCTCTTAGAAGTCTGCTCTTTCCTCACATGCATTTGCAAAAGCTAACTTCCAGTTTTAGAATAAATGCTCTTTCCTTCCCCAATTCAGTCCTTTTATTAAAAACAAAACAAAACAAGACAAAACAAAAACCCCAACTTTTTTCACAATCCCCGATAAACAAAATTGTTCTTCTATTTGTTTCAAATTGCCTTGTATTTCCTTATCAGAAGATGTGTTGTATTCCTCCTAATATAATGCATGATCTTTGGGAGAAAGGGTTGCATAGTTTTTGTCTATGTCACTGGCACTATGACCTGTATGTAGTAAATATTTTTTTTCAGAAGAACTTAGAGCTCAGAGAAATTAACTGATATACCCAGGATCACAAAGCTACTAAATTATTGGTTGGCTTGTCTGAAGTCTCTCTCTGCTTCAGTCCCTCCTCCAATCAATTGTCAAAATGATCTTCCTAAAGTCCAGGTCTAAGCTTGTCATCCTGCCTACTCAATCCATTGGCTCCTTATCACCTACAGAATCAAAATAATTTTTCTGTTTGCCTTTTATAGCCTTTCCTACTTTTATCACTTCTCCAAAATTTCCAGCCTTCATACTTCTTTTACCCTCCCCATATACATTTGGTCTTAATAATACTAGTCTCCTTACTGTTCCTTGAACAACATATTCTTTATGCCAATTCCAAACATTTTCACTGGATCATCTTCATACATGAAATGTTCTCCCTCTTAATTTCTACCTACTGGTTTTGTATGACTTTTTTCAAGTTTCAGTTAAAATTTTGTTTTCTATATCATTTTCAAAAACTTAAATCCTGTTGCTGATTATTTTCAATTTATCCTGTATATAGCTGGTACCCTGTATACTTTTTTTTTATTGAAGCTTTTTATTTGTAAAACATATGTATGGGTAATTCTTCAATACTGACCCTTACAAAGCTTTCCGTTACAAATTCCACCCCCCAGTTCCCCCTCTCCCCTAGATGGCAAGAAATCCACTACATGATAATTATGTTAAAATACTTGGCAAATCAAATATATGTATTCATATTTCCACACTTATCTTGTTGTACAAAAAAAAATCGTATCTACAAGAAAAAAAATCAGAGAAAGGAAACACAATGCAAGCAAACATCAATTGAGAGCATGAAAATGTTATGTTGTGGTCCACATTTCATATCCCTCTCTCTGGGTGTATATATGGCTTTCTTCACTGAACAACTGGAACTGGTTTGAAACATTTCATTGTTTAAGAGAGCCATGTCCTTCAGAATTGATCATCATATAGTCTTGTTGTTGCTGTGTATAATGATCTCCTGGTTCTGCTCATTTCACTCAGCATCAGTTCATGCAAGTCTCTCCAGATCTCTCTGAAAACATCCTGCTGGTTGTTTCTTACAGAACAATAATATTCTATAACATTCATATGCCATAATTGATTTAGCCATTCTCCAATTGATGAGCATCCATTCAGTTTCCAGTTTCTAGCCACCACAAAAAGGGCTACCACAAACATTCCTGCACATGTGAGTCCCTTTCCTTCCTTTAAGATCTCTTTGGGATATAGGCCCAATAGAAACACTGCTGGGTCCAAGGGTGTGCACTATTTGATAACTTTTTGAGCATAATTCCAATTTGCTCTCCAGAATGGTTGGATCCATTCACAGTTCCACCAACAATGTATCAGTGTCCCAGTTTTCCCACATCCCCTCCAACATTTGTCTTTATCATTTCCTGTCATTTTAGCCAATCTGACAGGTGTGTAGTGGTACCTCAGAGTTATCTTAATTTGCATTTCTCTGATCAATAGTGATTTGGAGGACCTTTACATATGATTAGAAATAGTTTTAATTTCATCATCTGAAAATTGTCTGTTCATATTCTTTGACCATTTTTCTATTGGAGAGTGGCTTAAATTCTTAGAAATACTAGACAATTCTCTATATATTTTAGAAATGAGGCCCTTATCAGAACCCTTAAATGTAAATATGATTTCCCAATTTGTTCCTTCCCTCTTAATCTTCTCTATCTTAGTTTTGTTTGTACAAAAATTTTTTAACTTAATATAGTCAAAATTATCTATCTTGTGCTCAATTAAGAGTTTCAGTTCTTCTTTGGACATAAATTTATTCCATCTCCTCAGGTCTGGGAGGAAAGCTAAACTATGTTCCTTTAATTTGCTTATTATATCACTCTTTATATCCAAATCATGAACCCATTTAGATCTTATCTTGGTATGTGGTGTTAGGTGTGGGTCAAGCCCTAATTTCTTCCACACTAGTTTCCAAATTTTCCAGCAGTTTTTGTCAAATGGTGAGTACTTATCCCAAAAGCTGGGGCCTTTGGGTTTATCAAACACTAAATTGCTATAGTTAGTGCATAGTTTGTCTTGTGATCCTAGCATATGCCACTATTTCTTATTCTATTTCTTATCCAGTACCAAATGCTTTTAATTATCGCAGCTTTATAATATAGTTTTACATTTGATACAGCAAGGCCACTTTCATTGGCCTTTTTTTTTTATTAAGTCTCTTGTAATTCTTGACATTTTGTTCTTCCAAATGAACTTTGCTACTATTTTTTCTAGATCTGTAAAATAATTTCTTGGGAGTTTGATTTGCATGGCACAAAATAAGTAAATTAGTTTGGGCAATATTGTCATTTTTATTGTATTCGCTCAGCCTACCCATGAGCATTTGATGTTTTTCCAGTTGACTAGGTCTGACTTTATTTGTGTGGAAAGTGTTTTGTACTTTAGTTTGTATAGTTCCTGACTTTTCCTTGGCAGATAGATTCCCAAATATTTTATACCATCAACAGTTATTCTGAATGGAATTTCTTTCTATCTCTTGCTGCTGAACTTTGTTGGTAATATATAAAAATGCTGATGATTTAAGTGGATTTATTTTGAATCCTGCAACTTTACTAAAGTTGTGAATTGTTTCTAGTAGTATTTTAGTTGAGTCTCTAGGATTCTCTAAGTATACCATCATATCATCTGCAAAGAATGATAATTTGGTTTCCTCATTACCTACTGTAATTGCTTTAATCTCTTTTTCTTCTTTTATTGCTAAAGCTAACATTTCTAATACAATATTAAATACTAATGGTGACAGTGGGCAGCCTTGTTTCACTCCTGATCTTATTGGGAATGGTTCTAGGTTGTTTCCATTACATATGATGCTTGCTGATGGTTTAAATAGATGCTACTAATCATTTTAAGGAAAAGCCCACTTATTCCTATACTCTCTAGGGTTTTTAATAGGAATGGGTGTTGGCTTTTTTCAAGTGCTTTTTCTGCATCTATTGAGATAATCATATGATTTTTATTTGTTTTGTTATTAATATAATTGATTATGCTGATAGTTTTCCTAATATTGAACCAGCCCTGCATTCATAGTATAAATGCTACTTGTGGTCATAGTGCTACTGATCATTTTAGGAAAAACCCACTTATCCCTATACTCTCTAGTGTTTTTAATAGGAATTGGTGTTGGATTTTTTCAAGTGCTTTTTCTACATCTATTGAGATAATTATATGGTTTTTGTTAGTTTGGTTATTAATATAATTGATTATGCTGATAGTTTTCCTAATATTGAACCAGCCCTGTATTCCTGGTATAAATCTTACTTGGTCCTAAAGTATTATCCAGGGGATGAATTTCTGTAATCTCATTGCTAATATTTTATTTAAAGTTTGCATCAATATTCATTAGGGATATTAGCCTATAGTTTTCTTTCTTAGTTTTCACCCTACCTGGTTTAGCTATCAGCATCATATCTGTATCAAAGAAGGAATTTTGTAGTATACCTTCTTTCCCTATTTTTTCAAATAGTTTATACCATATTGGAATTAATTGTTCTTTGAATGTTTGGTAGAATTCACATGTAAATCCATCTGGCCCTGGAGATTTTTCTTAGGGAGTTGGTTAATAGCTTGTTCTATTTGTTTTTTCTAAAATGAGGCTATTTAAATAATTTCTTTCCTCTTCTGTTAACCTGGGCAGTCTATATTTTTGTAGATATTCCTCCATCTCATTTAGATTATCAAATTTATTGTCATAAAGTTGGGCAAAGTAACTCCTAATTATTACTCTAATTTCCTTTTCATTGGAGGAAAGTTCTCTCCCTTTTCATTTTTGAGACTAACAATTTGATTTTCTTCTTTCCTTTTTCTAATTAAATCAACTAAAGTCTTATCCATTTTGTTTTTTTTTCATAAAACCAACTCAGTTTTATTTATTAATTCAATAGTTTTCTTATTGTCAATTTTATTAATCTTCCCTTTTATTTTCAGAATTTCCAATTTGGTATTTAATTGATGGTTTTTAATTTGTTCTTTTTCTAGTTTTTTAATAGTATGCCTAATTCATTGATCTTCTGTTTCTCTATTCCATGCAAGTAAACATCTAGAGATATAAAATTACCCCTTATAACCGCTTTGGCCATCTCCCACAAATTTTGGTATGTTGTCTCATTATTGTCATTCTCCTGGATGAAATTATTGACTGTGTCTATGATTTGCTCTTTCACCCATTCATTCTTCAGGATTAGATTATTTAATTTCCAATTAACTTTTGGTCTATTTTCTCCTGGCCTTATATTGCATGTGATTTTTTTTTTGCATCATGATCTGAAAAAGATGCACTTACTATTTCTGCCTTTTTGCATTTGATTTGGAGGGTTTTATGCCCTAACAGATGGTCCATTTTTGTATAAGTCCCATGAACCGCAGAGAAAAAAGTAAATTCCCTACTGTCTCCATTCAATTTTCTCCAAACATCTATCATACCTTACTTTTCTAACTATTTGTTTACCTCCCTAATTTCTTTCTTATTTATTTTGTGGTTTGATTTATCTAATTCTGAGAGAGCAAGGTTGAGATCCTCCACTAGTATAGTTTTGCTGTCTATTTCTTCATGTATCTCTCTTAATTTCTCCTCTAGGAATTTGGATGCTGTACCACATGGTGTATAGTATTGATATTGCTGCATTATCTATGCTACCCTTTAGTGAAATATAGTTTCTTTCCTTATCTCTTTTGATTAGATCTATCTTTGCTTTTACTTGATCTGAAATCAGGATTGCTACCCCTGCATTTTTTGTTCATCGAAAGCATAATAGATTCTGATCCAACCTTTTACCTTCACCCTGTATATCTCTATGCTTTAGATGTGTTTCTTGTAAACAACATATTATAGGATTCTGGTTTTTAATCCAGTCTGCTATCCATTTCTCCTTTATGGGCGAGTTCATCCCATTCACATTCACAATTAAAATAACTGTTTCTGCATTTCCTGCCTTCTTATTTACCCAAGTTATGTTTTTTCTCTTTCCTTTCCCCTTTTCCCCTTCCCCCCTCTCCAGCATTTTGCTTTTGATGACCACCTCTCGCAAACCATCCTCCCCCCTTTACAGCCCCTCCCCCTCTTTTACTCATTTCCCTGGATTCTTCTATTTTCCCTTCTATTAGTCTATCCCTTTCTTTTCCTCCTTTCCCTCCCATTTCCCTATAAGGAAGGACAAGCTTCTCTATGAAACCAAATGTGTCTGATATACTCTTTTAGAGCCCAATCTGATGAGAGAAAGATTTATATAATGCTCATCTATCTCCCTCCCTTCTTTCCCTCAATTATATTAGGTTTTCTTTGCCTTTTCATGAGATTTTACCTTATTTTTATCTCCCTTGTTTTAACCTTCTTTTGCCTTTTCCCTCCTTTCCCCAGTATGATAGCATTTCCACCTCTAGTTTCTTTTTCATATTATCAAAGTAATATCAAATTATACCCCCATTCTTTAAGTATACCCATAGTAAAAATATAATTCTCAAGAGTTCTTTCCTTTTTACTTTTTTATGCTTCTCTTGAGTTCTGTGTTTGGAGGTCAACATTTTTGTTCATATCTGGTCTTTTCATTAAAAATAGGTGAAATTAACCTATATCATTAAATGTCCATCTTCTTCCCTGGAAAATAATGTTCATTCTAGCTGGATAGGTTATTCTTGGCTGTAATCCAAGTTCCTTTGCCTTTTGGATTATCTGGTTCCAGGCCCTTCTATCCTTCAATGTGGAGTCTGACAGATCTTGTGTGATTCTAATTACAGTTCCTCCGTATTTGAATTGTTTCTTTCTAGCTGCTAGCAATATCTTTTCCTTGGTGCAATAGTCCTGAAATTTAGGCATGATATTCCTTGGGGATTTAATTTTGGGGTCTTATTCAGGAGATAATCGGTGAATTCTTTCAATGGTGATTTTGCCTTCTGATTCTCAAATATCAGGGCAGTTTTCTTTCAGGATTTTCTGGAAAATAGTGTTTAGATTCTTTTTTTTAATCATGGCTTTCAGGAAGTCCAATAATCCTTAGATTGTCTCTCCTTGATCTATTTTCCAGGTCAGTTGTTTTTCCTAGGAGATATTTCATATTTTCTTCTATTTTTTCATTTTTTTTTTTGTTTTTGTTTGACATATGCTTGAACTCATGGATTCATTCACTTGCATTTGTTCAATTCTAATTTTTAAAGTATTATTTTCTTCAGTTACCTTTTTAAGCTTCTTTTGTAACTGGCCAATTTAATTTTTTTGTTCATTGCAGACTTTTTCCAATTCACCAATTTTGGTTTTCAGTGCATTGGTGTCTTTTTTCATTTCACCAATTTTGTTTTCCAGTGAATTGGTGTCTTTATCATATCTCTTTTGGAGGGCATTGTATCCTTCTTACATTGTTTTCAATTCATTTCCCGATTTTTCATCTAACTCTCTTTTGAGATTCTTTATGCAGTCTCACAGGAAAGCCTTCTGAAATGGGGGACCAGCTCACGTCTGCCTTTATGGCTTCCTTTGTAGTTGCTTTAGAAACCTTAGGATCTGGCTACTGCCCTTCTTTCTTTCCATAAAAGCTGTCTATGGTGAGAGCTCTTTTCTGTTTCATACTCATTTTTTAAAGCTTGGGGTCTGTATAAAGCAGAGAAGCAGTGGCTGTGGTAATTTGCCCTGGGCAATTTGGCTAATTAACTTCCCGGAGTTTGCAATGGGTTGCAAACTACTTTTTTTTTTTTTTTTTTGCATTTTTGCTGAGGCAATTGGGGTTAAATGACTTGTCCAGGGTCACACAGCTAGGGAGTGTCTGAGACCAGTTTGAACTCAGGTCCTCCTGACTTCAGGGCTTGTGCTCTATCCACTGCACCACCTAGCTGCCCCCAACTACCTTTTACAAAAGGCAGATCTGCCAAGGCACCTGCCCACAATCATGGCTGAGTGTCCCAAGAACCTCAGATGGACTCCCCAGGTGTTTAGAATTTTCCATGCTGAGTCCTTCCCAGCTTCCTGCCCTGTCTGTCTGGGAGCTGCATCCAAACTCAGAGAACTGCTCAACCTGCTGCCTGAAAGAAACAGACCTGCTCTGGAGCTTTTCCAAGATACCTTCTGCAAGGAATGTTTATAGTCCAAATATTTGTGGGTTCTTTGACTTAAAAATCAGTTCAGAGGCTTAATCTGCTGTTGGTTTGAGAGAATGTCAGAGGAGGACACAGAGAGTTGTGTCTTCACTCTGCCATCTTGCCTCCACCCCTCACCCTGTATACTTTTTATTTATATTTTCTCTCCCCCATTAGACTGTGAATTTCTTAAGAGGATTTACTATTTTATTTTTCTTTGCATGTTCAGTGCTTAGCACAATCCTGTCACATAGTAGGTGCTTAATAATAGATGACTAAGATAGGATTTGATTGAATCCAGGTCAATTTTGCTTCAATAATCCAATGTAATTTTTTTTCTGCAAAGGTGTACCTTTGTCATGTTTTAATTCAATAAGGAATTGGACACACACATATATAAGTATGTATATTTATAGATATGCAATTTCATACATAAAATTGTATGTTTTTTGAATCTGGAAGTCACTAAGCAAATAAACATCTTTAAAAATTCATCTCCATACATTATTGTTTGTAGTTACCATATATCACTCTCTGTGAGACTTATAGTTTCATTTTTCCCCTAAGAATATAAGGGATGGCCTTTCAGGGTTGGAGCCAAGATGGGAGAGTGTAAAAAGTACTCAGCTGAGCCCACTAAAAATTACTTTCCAACTTTAAAATAATACTTCTCATTGAATTCTGTAGTGGCAGAACCAATGAAAGGTTGGAATTAGTCATTCTTCTAGTCCCAGACAACTAAGGAGGTTAAAACAAGATTGTGCAATATGGGGGTAGAAATGTGAATGAAATACTAGTGGTGAGACTAGGTCATGGTGAGAAAAGCAGAAAGTAGCATCTTCAAGGGCTCCCACACTGTCTTGTAAGAAGGTAAGGGGACATGGCAACTGCTCAAAGAGAGACAGAGTAGTCCCATACTAGCACTGAATGTAGAATCAATTGCTATTTGGCAACACCATTGTCTATACGCACTTCTGGGAGATAATTCAAAGGCACAAAGAAACTCTTTCAAATAAGAGGGAATGGAAGACCAAAGCAGTCATATCAATTACAGTCTCAAGAGATCAGGGACTCTGAAGAACAGTTTGTATTGCAATTTGCAATTTCAATTGCAATTTCAAAAGATTAAAGGCTATTTAAGGACTGGAATGAAAACTAGGAGAGCAGTGATCATACCTCTTCCCAGATCATATTACCGTGGTAGCGTTGAAAATGTATAACTCCCCAAAACTTGCTTTGAAAATAGCTGTGCAATGGGGCAGCTAGGTGGTGAAGTGGATAGAGCATCAGCCCTGAATTTAGGAGGACCTGAGTTCAAATCTGACCTCAGACACTTAACACTTCCTAGCTATGTGATCCTGGTCACTTAACCCCAATTGCCTCAGCAAAAAACAAAACAAAACAAAAAAATCAAATAGCTGTGCAAATAAGACTGAATCTTGATATAGAACCTTTCCCCAACCTCCTTTAAAATGGAAATAGTGCCCCAAATTAACAAAAAATTCCAAAACAGGAGAGAATTGTGGGAAGATGGTGAAGTAGGTCAGAAAATTCTAAGTACTCCAAATTTCCCCCACAAACAAAATAAAATTGTGCCTCAGGGCTAATATACAACAGTTTTGTTTTTTTTTTTTAATAAGACTTGCAGTAAAACAAGTGTTCTCTGGGAACAACAAGAGAGGCCCAGAAGAAAGATCTCCAGATGGAGGATTAAATATTGTCAAGTGTAGCCACTTCCACACTAACGCTGCTGAAATAAGAACTTGGGAGCCCTGGGATTACCTGAGTTTCAAAGTAGTGTCAGTCCAGACCATATGAATTTTCACTTCTGGGATAATGTGGAGAATCCTGGATCTAGTTAAGTATGATGGAAGGAATCTTTGCTGATAAGGAATACAAGGCCCAGTTGTGCTACTGAGATGTGACCTTGGGCAAGAAGGAACCAGCATACCTGGTGAGTGCAGAGGCAATGGATACTTTCAGAAGGGTAAAGTTCTTGGTTTGGTATTTCAGGCCAGAAAGGAGCAGTAAAGTAAAGCCAAAGACACCATTCCCCCCACCCTAGGACCACCAGAGATATTATATATATATATATGTATATATATGTATATATATACACACACATATATATACATATATATGTATATATATATTACTAAGTGCTTATTAAACAACAACAACAAAATGCAGCAGAGAAAATAAAACAATCATAGACACTTACAATGGGAATAGAGAAGATGGGATTCATCTCTAGAGGAGAATACTGAAGTAAAAAAAAAATGGCTCCCCTATCCCAAAAAGTAATATTAAATGACTTACCATCCCTAAAATAATAGAAAAAAAAGACTTTAAAAATCAAATGAAAGAGATTGAGGAAAAACTGAAAAAAAAAAGTAAGAACAATCCAAGAAAAAGAGAACATTATTAAATGAAAACCAACTAACTAGAAAAGGAGATTTAGGGTCTTAAAGAAGATACTGACTCTGAAAATTAGAATTTGGCTAAGGGGAAGCCAGTGAAATTATAAAGAGACCAAGAAATAATAAAATAAAAAGAATGAAAAAAAAATAGAAGAGAATGTGAAACAAAAGAAAATCAATAGATCTGTAGAAAGGATCGAGAAAACATAAGAATAATTGGACTACCTGAAAGCTATAATAAAAAAAAAAAGAAACTTGACACGATAATACAACAAAAAATTAAATTGTCCTGAAGTGATAGAATTAGAGGGGAAAGTAGAAATAGGAAAAATCTATGAATTAGCACCTCAAAGAGATTCTGTAAGGAAAACATATAGTAATATAATTACTACATTTCAAAATTGCTAGGCAAAAAGAACATTCTATAAGTAGCAGCAGTAACAACAACAACAACAAAGAAATTTAAATGTGCTGAGCTAACATAACAATCATGCAGAATTTATCAGTAGCTACAATAAAAGATCACAGATCCTGGAATACTATGTATCTATAATCAAAAGGACTAAGATTGCTGCTGAAAATATCATATACAAGAAAATTAGGGGGGATGGAGCCAAGATGGCAAACTGCAGACAGCGTCCTCTGTGAGCTCCTGAGACCTTCCCTCAGACCCAGACAAATTGAGCCTCTGAATTGGTTCTGGAGTGAGGGCGCCACCAAACACTTGGACTACAACGCACTTCTATCAAATACCTACTTTGAAAGAACTTCTGAGGTCAGTTTTAGACGGGCAGGGGATCGAGCAGCTCCCAGCGCTCAGACACCAGGGCACAGACGGGGGGCAAGTCCCAGGATGGGAAGAACCAGAAGATTTTAGGCTGCCAGGAAGTCCCTGGGAGACGCTTGCGCCACTTTGCTCTGCTTGCAGGCAGGTGCTTTGGCAGGTCTACCTTTGATAAAGGGTGAATTGAGAGCAGCTGAAAGTGTGGTCCTAGTGCAGATCTAGCCAACCAGTCTCACAGACAGGAAGTCAACTCGGCAAACTGCCCCAGGGCAAACTGAAATCCCTGCTGCTGCTGCTGCTGCTGCTGCAGAATTCCCTGCTGGTGACTGATACCTCTGCTGAAAATCATGAGCAAGAAGCAGAAGAGAGCTCTCACCATAGACAGCTTTTATGGAGAGAAACTAGAGCAGTCCCCAGATCCTGAGATTCTGAAAACAATCCCAGATGGTGGACTTAAGCTGGTCTCCCTTTCAGAAGGCTTACCTGGAAGATTGCACAAAGAATCTCAAAAGAGAGCTAGAAGAAGATTGGGAAAATAAATTGAGAGCAGTGCAAGAAGGAAATATCGCCCTGCAACAGAGATGTTGAAAACTGGAAAATAACCCTGATGAATTGGAAAAAGAAAAAAATTCACTGAAAAACAAAATTAGTGAATTGGAAAAAGACATAAATTCATTGAAAAACAAAATTAGTGAATTGGAAAAAGACAAGAATTCCCTTTAAAATAAAATTGGCAAAATGGAAAAAGAATGCAATGAACCAAAAAATTCAATTGGCCAGTTACAAAAGGAGCTAAAAAAGATAGCTGAAGGAAATAATACCTTAAAAATTAAAATTGAACAAATTGAAATGAATGACTCAATAAGACTTCAAGAATCAGTCAAACAAAACAAAAAAAATGAAAAAATAGAAGAAAATATGAAATATCTCCTAGGAAAAACAACTGACTTGGAAAACAGATCCAGGAGAGACAATCTAAGTATTATTGGACTCCCTGAAAGTCACGATGAAAAAAAGAACCTTGATGCTATCTTCCAGGAAATCATGAAAGAGAATTGCCCTGATGTTTTAGAATCAGAAGGCAAAGTTGGCATTGAAAGAATTCACCGATCACCTCCTGAAAGAGACCCCAAAATTAAAACCCCAAGGAATATCGTGGCCAAATTTCAGGA
>JAJPUD010002258.1:0-29909 GCA_023553655.1 Myrmecobius fasciatus
TAGAAACACTGCTGGGTCAAAGGGTATGCACAGTTTGACAACTTTTTGAGCATAGCTCCAAATTGCTCTCCAGAATGGTTGGATCCATTCACAGTTCCACCAACAATGTATTAGTGTCCCAGCCCTCCCACAACCCCTCCAACATTCATCGTTATCTTTTCCTGTCATTTTAGCCAATCTGACAGGTGTGTAGTGGTATCTCAGAGTTGTCTTAATTTGCATTTCTCTGATCAATAGTGATTTGGAGCAACTTTTCATATGACTAGAGATGGTTTTAATTTCATCATCTGAAAATTGTCTGTTCATATCCCTTGACCACTTCTCTATTGAAGAGTGGCTTGAATTCTTATATATATATGAGGCAATTCTCTATATATTTTAGAAATGAGGCCTTTATCAGAACCATTAAATGTAAAGATGATTTCCCAATTAGATGCTTCCCTCCTAATCTTGTCTGCATTTGTTTTGTTTGTACAGAAACTTTTTAACTTAATATAGTCAAAATTATCAATCTGGTGTTCAATTAGGAGTTCCAAGTCTTCTTTGGACATAAATTTGTTCCATCTCCACAGGTCTGAGAGATAAACTATATTACGTTCCTATAACTTGCTTACAAAGTCCCTCTTTGTATCTAGATCATGAACCCATTTAGATCTTATCTTGGTATGTGGTGTTAGGTATGGGTCAAGCCCTAATTTCTTCCACACTAGTTTCCAATTTTCCCAGCAGTTTTTGCCGAATGGTGAGTACTTATCCCAAAAGCTGTGGTCTTTGGGTTTATCGAACACTAGATTGTTAAGGTTAATGCCTAGGTTGTCCTGATAACCTATCCTGTGCCACTGATCCACTGCTCTATTTCTCATCCAGTACCAAACGGTTTTGATGACCGCTGCTTTATAATATAGTTTTAGATCTGGTACAGCAAGGCCACCTTCATCTGCCTTTTTTTTTTAATTAATCCCCTTGAAATCCTTGACCTTTTGTTCTTCCAAATGAACTTTGCTACTATTTTTTCTAGATCTGTAAAATAATTTCTTGGGAGTTTGATTGGTATGGCACTAAATAAGTAGATTATTTTGGGTAGTATTGTCATTTTTATTGTGTTCGCTCTGCCTATCCATAAGCACTTAATATTTTTCCAATTGATTAGGTCTGATTTTATTTGTGTGGAAAGTGTTTTGTAATTTAGTTCGTATAGTTTCTGACTTTTCCTTGGCAGATAGATTCCCAAATATTTTATCCTATCATCTGCTATTTGGAATGGAATTTCTTTTTGTATCTCTTGCTGTTGAACTTTGTTGGTAATATATAAAAATGCTGATGATTTATGTGGATTAATTTTGAATCCTGCAACTTTGCCAAAGTTGTGAATTGTTTCTAGTAGTTTTTTAATTGAATCTCTAGGGTTCTCTAAGTATACCATCATGTCATCTGCAAAGAGTGATAATTTGGTTTCTTCTTTACCTACTCTGATTCCTTTTATCTCTTTTTCTTCTCTTATTGCTAAAGCTAACATTTCTAATACAATATTAAATAGTAATGGTGACAGTGGGCAGCCTTGTTTCACTCCTGATCTTATTGGGAATGGTTTTAGTTTGTCTCCATTACATATGATGCTTGCTGATGGTTTTAAATAGATGCTACTGATCATTTTAAGGAAAAGCCCATTTATTCCTATACTCTCTAGTGTTTTTAATAAGAAAGGGTGTTGTATTTTGTCAAAGGCTTTTTCTGCATCTATTGAGATAATCATATGGTTTTTGTTAATTTGGTTATTAATACAATTAATTATGCTGATAGTTTTCCTAATATTGAACCAGCCCTGCATCCCTGGTATAAATCCTACTTGGTCATAGTGTACTATCCTGGGGATGACTTTCTGTAATCTCATTGCTAAAATCTTATTTAAAATTTTTGCATCAATATTCATTAGGGAAAGTGGTCTATAGTTTTCTTTCTCTGTTTTTACCCTACCTGGTTTAGCTATCAGCACCATATCGGTCTCATAGAAGGATTCTGGCAGTATACCTTCTGTCCCTAATTTCTCAAATAGTTTGTATAGTATTGGAATCAATTGTTCTTTGAATGTTTGGTAGAATTCACATGTAAATCCATCTGGCCCTGGAGATTTTTTCTTAGGGAGTTGGTTAATGGCTTGTTCTATTTCTTTTTCTAATATGGGCTATTTAAATAATTTATATCCTCTTCTGTTAACCTCAGCAATCTATATTTTTGTAGATATTCCTCCATTTCATTTAGATTATCAAACTTACTGGCATAAAGTTGGGCAAAGTAACTCCTAATTATTGCTTTAATGTCCTCTTCATTGGAGGAAAGTTCTCCCTTATCATTCTTGAGACTAACAATTTGATTTTCCTCTTTCCTTTTTCTTTTCTTTTTTTTTTTTTGCTTTTTGCTGAGGCAATTGGGGTTAAGTGACTTGCCCAGGGTCACACGGCTAGGAAGTGTCTGAGACCAGATTTGAACTCAGGTCCTCCTGACTTCAGGGCTGGTGCTCTAACCACTGCGCCACCTAGCTGCCCCGCCTCTTTCCTTTTTCTTACCAAATTAACTAAAGGCTTATCTATTTTGTTGGTTTTTTCATAGAACCAACTCTTAGTTTTATTTATTAACTCAATAGTTTTCTTATTTTCGATTTTATTAATTTCTCCTTTTACTTTTAGAATTTCCAATTTGGTATTTAATTGAGGGTTTTTAATTTGTTCTTTTTCTAGTTTTTTTAATAATAAGCCCAATTCATTGATCTTTTCTTTCTCTATTTTATGCAAGTAAGAATCTAGAGATATAAAATTGCCCCTTAAAACTGCTTTGGCCGTATCCCACAAATTTTGGTATGTTGTCTCCTTATTGTCATTCTCCTGGATGAAATTATTGATTGTGTCTATGATTTGCTCTCTCACCCATTCATTCTTCGGGATTACCTTATTTAATTTCCAATTAACTTTTGGTTTATTTTCTCCTGGCCTTATATTGCATGTGATTTTTATTGCATCATGATCTGAAAAGGATGTATTTACCATTTCTGCCTTTCTGCATTTGATTTTAAGGTTTTTAATGCCCTAATACATGGTCGATTTTTGTATAGGTTCCATGGAGTGCTGAGAAAAAAGTAAACTCTCTACTGTCTCCATTCAACTTTCTCCATAGATCTATCATACCTAACTTTTCTAACAATTGGTTTACCTCCCTAGTTTCTTTCTTGTTTATTTTGTAGTTTGATTTATCTAATTCTGAGAGAGCAAGGTTGAGATCCCCCACTAGTATCGTTTGGCTGTCTATTTCTTCTTGCATCTCTCTTAATTTCTCCCCTAGGAATTTGTGTGCTATTGCACTTGGTGCATATATATTTAGTATAGATATTGCTACATTATCTATGGTACCCTTTAATAAAATATAGTTTCCTTCCTTATCTCTTTTGATTAGATCTATCTTGGCTTTTACTTGATCTGAGATAAGGATTGCTACCCCTGCTTTTTTTTGTTCACCTGAAGCATAATATTTTCTGCTCCAGCCGTTTACCTTCATCCTATATGTGTCACTACGTTTTAAATGTGTTTCTTGTAGACAACATATTGTGGGATTCTGGTTTTTAATCCAGTCTGCTATCCGCTTCCGCTTTATGGGAGAGTTCATCCCATTCACATTCACAGTTAGAATAACTAATTCTTTATTTCCTGCCATCTTATTTAACCAAGTTATGTTTTCCCCTTTCCTTTCCCCTTTCTCCCTTCCCCCCTCCTCAGTACTTTGCTTTTGATGACCCTCTCCCCCAAACAATACTCTACCCTTTAGATCCCCTACCCCTGTTTTTACTTCTTTCCCCTGATTCTTCTATTTTTCCTTCTATTAGTTTGTCCCTTACTTTTCCTCCTTTCCCTCCCACTTCCCTCTAGCAACAGACAAGTTTCTATGTGAAATCAAATGTCTGATAAACAGTTTTAGAGCCCAACCTGATGAGAGTAAGATTTACACAGTGCTCATCTCCCTCCCCTCTTTCTCTCAATTATATTAGGTTTTCTTTGCCTCTTCAAGTGATTTTACCTTGTTTTTACCTCCTTTTTTTTTAGATCTTATTTTACCACTTTTCCCCTCTTTTCCCCAGTATGACAACCTTTTCCCCTCTAGTTCTCTTTTTCATATTATCAAAGTAATATTTAGTTAATTATACCCCCAAACTTTGAGTATCCCCCTAGTAAAAATAAAGTTCTCAAGAGTCCTTTCCTTTTTACCTTTTTATGCATCTCTTGAGTTCTGTGTTTGGGTGTCGAATTTTTTGTTCAGATCCGGTCTTTTCATTAGAAATAGGTGAAATTCACCTATATCATTGAATGACCATCTTCTTCCCTGGAGGATAATGCTCATTCTAGCTGGATAGGTTAATTCTTGGCTGTAATCCAAGTTCCTTTGCCCTTCGGAATATCTGGTTCCAAGCCCTTCGATCCTTCAGTGTGGAAGCTGACAGATCCTGTGTGATTCTAATTATTGATCCTCAGTATTTGAATTGTTTCTTTCTAGCTGCTAGCAGAATCTGTTCTTTGGTGCTATAGTCCTGAAATTTAGCCACGATATTCCTTGGGGTCTTAATTTTGGGGTCTCTTTCAGGAGGTGATCGGTGAATTCTTTCAATGGTGATTTTGCCCTTTGATTCTACAATCTCAGGGCAGTTTTCTTTCAGGATTTCCTGGAAGATAGTGTTTAGATTCTTTTTTTTCATCATGGCTTTCAGGAAGTCCAATAATCCTTAGATTGTCTCTCCTATATCTATTTTCTAAGTCAGTTGTTTTTTTAGGAGATATTTCATATTTTCTTCTAATTTTTCATTTTTTTGTTTTTGTTTGACTGATTCTTCAAGTCTTAGTGAGTCATTCACTTACATTTGTTCAATTCTTATTTTTAAAGTGTTGTTTTCTTCAGTTATCTTTTTAAGCTCCTTTTGTAACTGGCCAATTTGTTCATTGCACTCTTTTTCCACTTCACTAATTTTATTTTTTAATAAATTGGTGTCTTTTTCATATCTCTTTTGCAGGGCATCATATCCTTCTTGCAAGATACTGTATCCTTCTTGCACTGATTTCAGTTTATTTTCCCATTTATCCTCCAGCTCTCTTTTGAGGTTCTTTATGCAATCTTCCAGAAAGGCCTTTTGAAACGGGGACCAGTGATGGTCCTTGCTGTTTTTTTCTGGATTTTTGTCTAAAGAAACCTCTGGATCTGAGGTCATTTCTTTGCCTTGATAAAAGCTGTCTATGGTGAGAGCTCTCTTTTGCTTCTTCATCATTTTTTTTTAGACAGCATGGATATCTCTTTAAGGTAGGGGAAAAAATGGCGGCTTTGCCCTGGGGCACTTCGGCGAGTTGACTTAAAGTGCTGGGCCGGTGGGGGCTAGGACTAAGCCCGAATTACTCCTTAAACAAGGCAAGTCTGCCAGAACACCTGCCCCCAATCAGGGCAGAGTGTCCCGAGTGCCTCAGATAAACTCCAGGTGTTTGGAATTTGGAGTTTGGAGTTTGGAATTTCTTCCAAGATGAGCTGAGCTGAGTCCCACCCTCACTTCCGGCCTGCACAGGGGTCGTCTATTTATCTCTCTGTCCGAGTCCGACTAACCTGATATGAAGTTCTCCAGAGAGCCGTGCCCAAATATTTCTGAGTTCGTTGACTTGAAGATCAGTTCAGAGGCTTATTTTATCGTTGATTTGAGAGAAGATCGGAGGAGAGGCAGAAAGTCACCTTTTCACTCTGCCATCTTGGCTCCGCCCCCGAGAGTTCGATTAAACCATTCTTGAAAGCAATTTTGAACTATGCTCAAAAAGTTATCAAACTATGCATACTCTTTGACAGAGCAGTATTCTATTTAAGATCTCCTAAAGAGATCTTAAAGGAAGGAAAGGGACCCACATGTGCAAAAATATTTGTGGCAGCCCTTTTTGTAGTGGTTAGAAACTGGAAACTGAGTGGCTGCCCATCAATTGAATAATGGCTGAATAAATTATGGTATATGAATGTTATGGAATAGTATTGTTCTATAAGAAATGACCAGCAGGATGATTTCAGAGAGGCCTGGAAAGACTGACATGAACTGATGCTAAATGAAATGAGCAGAAGCAGATCATTATACACAGCAACAAGACTATATGATGATCAATTCTGATAGACATGATTCTCTTCAACAATGAGATGATTCAAACTAGTTGCAATTGTTCAGTGATGAAGAGAGCTATCCACACCCAGTGAGAGGATTGTGGGAATTGAGTGTGGACCACAATATAGCATTTTTACTCTTTCTGTTGTTTGCCTGCGTTTTGTTTTCTCAGTTTTTTTCCCTTTTGATCTGATTTTTCTTGTGCAGCAAGATAACTTGTTAAAATATATTTTAACATATTTAACATGTATTGGACTACCTGCCATCTACGGGAGGGAGAGGGGAGGAAGAGGAAATAATTTGGAACCAAAAACTTTGCAAAAGTCATTATTGAAAAATTACCCATGCATATATTTTGTGAATAAAAAGCTTTAATAAAAAAAGAAAGAAACTAAAACAAAAAAGGGAATGTTTCATACTCTTACAAATATTTGTACATCTTTTGGTGTAGATTATTCCTCTTCATCGACCTTTTTGCCTGCTTTAGGCCATAGAATCATCATTTTCCTTGAAGTCAGGAAGAACTAGGATAGATCCATGCCTCCTCAGCTACTTACTAGTTTTGTGATCTTTCAGCCTCAAATTTTTTATCTGTAAAATGGGGGTAATGACAGCACATAACACACAGGATTGAATGTGAACATTAAAATTTATTTAAAAAACATATTTGTCCTTTGCAAATTAACACATCTAATTAAAAATTATCAACTAAAAAAATTTGACAGTTTCTTATGTATTTTAGAAATGAGACCTTTATCAGAGACACTGTTTATAAAGATCTTTCCCTAGCTTTTTACTTCCCTTTTAATCTTGTTTCTGCTTTGTTTGTGCAAAATCTTTTTAATTTAATATAATCAAAATTGTCCATTTTGCCTTTCATAATGTTCTCTAGTTTTTCTTTGGTCATAATTTCTTTCCTTCTCCAAAGATCTGATAAATAAATTATGCCTTGCTCCCCTAATTTGTTTATGGTATCATCCTTTATTCCTAAATCATGCACCCATTATGACTTTATTTTGATATGGTGTGGGAGATATAGGTCTATCATGAGTTTCTGGCATATTATTTTCCAGTTTCCCCAGCAACTTTTGTCAAATAGTGATTTCTTATTCTAGAAGTGGAGTCTGAGGGTTTATCAAATACAAGATTATTGTAGGCCTCGGTTATTGTGCCCTGTATATCTAATCTATTCCATTGATTGACCACTCCATTTCTTAGCTAGAACCAAATGGTTTTGATGATTGCTGCTTTATAATATAATTTTAGGTTACTTTTTTTTCTGATATAGACTTTTATGACAGTTTTCTGGTCAGTCCTAGATAACTGGTCAAAGAATTTAAACGAACTGTTCTAAAAAGAACTGCAAATTATTTACAAAATTATGAATAATTGTTCCAAAACATTAAGAATATGAATTATACAAGATGAAACAACACGAGTCTTACCCCACATCCAATAAACTGGCAAAGATGAAAAAATATGAAAATTGAAGACAATTTCCATATTTTTCATCTTTGCCAATATATTATTATTAAGATACCACAACATCAGATGAGCTTTGACCTGGTCCAGCTAATCTGGGCTGGAGATTATTAGAAATGAGACTTTTTGAAGAATTACTGAAGTTGCCCAGAGATCTTACTGGTAGACATGTACCCATAAGTAAGCAAAGATATAAAGGTCCCTTGCATACTTGAATATTCTTAGCAGAACTATTTTGTGACAGCAAAGAATTAGAAACAAAGTAGTTGCTCATTGATTAAGGAATGGCTAAACAAACTATAACACTGGAATAGAATGGAATGGCACTGGCCCATAGGAAATGATGAATATGAAAAATCCATAGAAACATAGGTATGTGACCTGGTACCAAGAGAAGTATTAAGTGCCTGCTATGTCACAGATATTGTACTAAGTGCTTGCTTTACAAAAAATATCTCATCTAATCCTCATAATAATGCTGCATGGTTGATTGTATTACTAATTCCATTTTATACTTGAGGAAAATGCCACAAACAGAGATTAAGTGCTATATCCAAAATACATAGTTTAAGTAGTTTAAGGCTAAATTTGAACTCAACTCCCCCTGACTTCAGTCCCAGGACTCTACTCACTGTGCCATCTAGCTTATGGCTCATTAAAGTAAAACTGTATTTCGTATGGGCATCTCATTACCTTTAACCTTACCTCAACTCAGAATTTCCAAATTCAAGCAATCCCTTCACCTCTGATTCTTCAATAGAAGAGAGTGCAATTATTGTTTCTCTTGGCAAGGTAGGTAGTGCTTTAGGAAGGAAAATGGGTCAGCAGTCCTGCACAGTAACAGCAAACAGAAGACAGAGACGGATAAGGAAAAGGATGAGTTCAACAGATTAATGAGAAGTATTAATACTGGTTATTTCTTTCTTGTTCTAATTTATTCTAACCTAACAAAGAAAGCAGTTGTTAAAACAATCAGATGTCACATACTCCCTAACAATTAGAGCTGCCCAGATGTGTTGATAAGCTCCCTGTTATTGGAAGTCTTCAGGTAGACACTGGATTATCAATTGTTATAAGATGCTTTAGAGCCTATCTTCTTTGACTGTGGTTCACCAGCCCCTATGAGATCTTATAATTAAATGTGGGGTCACAAAATTATGATTTATTATCATTAAATGTTTTATTTGTATACATATGTGTGTAACTGGGGTCACATAAAAAATTTCTCAGGCAAAAAGGGGTCACAAATGGAAAAAGTTTAAGAAGCCCTGATTTAGAGGACATTAGGTAAGCCTTGGACTAGATGACTATTTCTAAGATTCTATGAGACTTCTATTGATACTGCTTAATATTTTGAAGCACAAAAATTATTGTGGGTGGGGGAACAATTATGTGGGGGGAGGTAATATAATGGAATGGGTCCTGGACCTAGAGTCACAAAAACATTAGGCTTGAATTGCAGTTCTAATACTAGATAAAGTGACATGGATTTAAACTCAATAAGCTTTAGTTTTCTCATATGTAAAAAGAACACTTGCAAAAATTTATTTGTGAGTTTTTAAAGGCAAAATATGATTTAGTGCAAAATATTTATCTCAATTTTCCTCTCAAAGTGATGATGTAAGAATTCAGAAGGAAGAATTTATAAGGAGGCAGTGATATACAATAGCAGGAATATTGAACTTGAGACCATGGGACCTAAGTTGAAATCCATCCCACTTCTACTACTTACCCATTTGTGGGACCTCAGTCTAGCACTTGAACTTTCTGGGCCTCAGTTTTTCTCTTCTGTAAGATGGGGATTTCCTTCTTTCCAGTTCTATATTCCTTCTAGTTCTAAATCAGTGACCTCTAGTTAAATACTGTAATTTGAAAAGACATAACAAAAGACTTTAAAATAAAGTCACACAATGGAAGTTCTTCAAAGAGGATTGTAGTGTGATTCAAGGACAAAGAAAAAGAAAGAAGGCAAATCAGACTCTACTGAAAATGATGATGATGATGATGATGATGATGATGATGATGATGATCTTTTGATGTGAGACCTGGGATCTAATCATTGTAGGCATTCTCCCCACAAGTGCAGATATAAACTCATCTGCATGTCTTAATCCTCCCTAGAGGATCTACACCATGTGCCATTGAGTCTTTCAATATTATGTAAATGTCAATGGAAACTTTAAGCTGTTTATTTATTAAAACTTCAATCAATAATACGCATATTTTAGGTGCCTACTATGTGCCAGGAATTGTACAGCCCACCCTCCTTGACTAGTTACAGAAGTCCTTGATGTTCTTTAATGCTGCTTCTTCAATAAAAGTTATTACTGATGACGTCTTATAACATCAATCAGCTACCAAGCATTTATTAAAACACCTTCTATATGTCAGACATTGTTCTTAGTGCTAGAGGATACAATAAAAAATAAACAACTCCTCTCAAGCTTTCAATATATTGAAAGAGATAACATGTAAATATAAATCTATATAGAGAGTAAATGCCAAATAAATACAAGGTAATTAAATACAAACTCATTTAGGAGGGGGAGCATGAGTAGTTGAGGGAATGTATCTATAATTTCTAATGGGATATGATATTATTCATCTGTTCTATAATACTATTGTGTTGTAAGAAAGGATAACCATGAAGATTTCAGGGGTTGGTAAGAAGACATATAAAATGGCACAGTGATGTAAGCTGAACTATAAAAATAATTTAGGCAATAACTATGGCAATGCAACTGGAGAGAACACTAAGCTCAACCTAAATGCTACGTAATTTTAATGACCATATTAAATCCTTAAAAAAAGCATTGAGAAAGTGGACTTTGTCTGCCTCTCTGCAGATGTGGAGAGCCATGGGTGTGAAATGCATAGTATATTGTAAGCATTTAATATATTTCTGGTGATAGAGTCTATCAGAACCTGTTGATGCCATTTATTCCTTTAAAGACTTTTGTAATCACCTTTGGCTAATTGGTTCTGCTGAAGTGCATTTTTGCTCCTTTTAAAATTCTTTTTATAAGAACAGATTCTGAAGGTAAGAGCAGTGTGGAAGAATAAATTTGGAAATTAAAGGGATTCTATCACAAATCAAAGAGAAATTTGGCAAAATAAAAAGGTTATTATTAAAATTGTAGCAAATCTGATCCACTATGTTTCTAGTCATCATCCTCTTTCCACTATCAACTACAATATTTTTCTGACATTTTGATACCATTGGGTCTCACACCAAGTTTTATAAAGATTCACTTCTCTCTCTACTACTTTTTTCTACTTTGTTGTTTGACTTTGCTCATAATCTTTTCTATAATTCTTCATCTTTATAAAGTCTTACTTATGAAGGAAAGGGCCCCACGTGCAAGAATGTTTGTGGCAGCCCTTTTTGTAGTGGCTAGAAACTGGAAGCTGAATGAATGCCCATCAATTGGATAATGGCTGAACAAATTATGGTATATGAATGTCATAAAATATTATTGTTCGGTAAGAAACGACCAGCAGGACGATTTTCAGAGAGGCCTGGAGAGACTTGCATGAACTAATACTGAGTGAAATGAGCAGAACCAGGACATCATTATACCCAGCAACAACAATACTATATGATGATCAATTCTGATGGACATAGCTCTCTTCAATAATGAAATGTTTCAAATCAGCTCCAATTGTTCAGTGAAGAAAGCCATATACATCCCGAGAGAGAGAGATATGAAATGTGGACCACAATATAACATTTTTTTGCTCTCTATCGATGTTTGCATTGTGTTTCCTTTCTCTGATTTTTTTTTCTTGTAGATACTATTTTTCTTACACAGCAAGATAAGTGTGGAAACATGTATACATATATTCCATTTGTCAAGTATTTTAACATAATTAAGATGTAGTAAACTTCCTGTCATCTAGGGAAGTGGTGGGGACTAGGCAGGAAAAGTTTGTAACACAAAGCTTTGTAAGGATCAGTGTTGAAGAATTACCCATACAAATGTTTTGCAAATAAAAAGCTTTAATAAAGAAAAAAAAGTTTCCCAGTTAAAAAAAAAAGTCTTCCTTATATTCTATGTTTCTCCATTTTGTACATGGAAGACTTTCTGGTTGTTCTAACTTTGTTATTTTAATGATTGATTAACATTGGTAAAATTTATTTAATAAAATAGCAATAGCAGCTGATTTCTTTACTTTTGCCCATTTCTAATTTTTCTTTCTTAATTTTTAAAATTTTCTTTCAGATTGGTTCTTTTAGACCCATTGTAATTGTATTAGTAACTCTTCATCTCCCTAGTTTCTTTTTGAATCAGTGTTATTTCTGACTTTTAATATAGCCAATTGATTTTACTGCAACAGCCACTTAAAAAATGACTTCAAAATTGATAAACAGTCACTGCTCACCTTTTTTGTGCTGCTATTGTTTAGTGTTTACCATGTCCAGAAGAACTTTCTTCTTGAAGAAAGTTTTCATTATATGCGGTCACTGGGTTTTTAGATACTCAATAATCTTGTGATTTTTTTCATTTCTTAATTCCAAAGCATATATTCTAACATCCTCCTCAGGCCCAATTTTATATTGAAAGCACTAAGTGTTAAAAGGTCAACTTGATTGGAATATCTTATCAAGTTCTTTAAAGACTAGTTTTAGTACTTCAACCTCTTTAACAAAGGTTGGTATGTAGAATTCAAATTTCTTCACATTAGCCCAGTGTTAGGTTAACGTCCCTTGAAATTGTATTTCCTGTTTTCCCAAAATACACAATAAATCCAAATCAATCATTTCCCTTATTCACATTTCTTAGAAGAATCTGCAAACTAGTCTTTCACTTAGCTGCAACTTCTTTATTTTTTCTGGTTTCATTTATGACAAAAATGTCTATATGGATGTAGAATGCCAACAAACATTCATCTTTAGACAAAGTTCTCACATTTATATACCAACTTTTAAATTAGTTTCTTTTAGAATGTCTAAAAAACTTTAGAGGGTTTTTGGTGTCCTCTGTTTGCTTTTTCACACTCTTCTAACCATGATACAGAATAAATATTTGTCTCATTCATAGTATGCCATGTCTAAATAATGTCTTGCTTTATATACAATCTCCTGATGATCTTCAAAAATGCACAGACTCGTCATCAAATAGGAGGTATAAGCTCTTGTTAAGACTGTATGTGAAGCTTTTACTGCTGGTGCTCTCTTGGAATAACTTGCAAGAACACAGGCTCGCCTATGTGCAATGATGAAACATAAGGGCTGGACTTTAGTGAGGATCAATACTAATGATGTTAATAATAATGATAGCTGACAAATAAATCTTTTACTCTGGAAGCCAAGATATTGAGGATTAAAAAATGGTCCTCTTTGCCAAAAGCTACTGAGAAGTCAAGTGGAATCAAAGTAGAAAAATATCCTATCTATAGTTTTCTCAATGAAGTCAATCAGTGACCTTGGCACTGGAATGAAGTAGATAAAAATTTGATGAGAATAGGATTTTTAGGATGTTGAAAGTACCATAGATGCCTTAAAACATGGAACAAGATATTCATCCTATGGTCTGTAGCTTCTGGAAAGATAATCAAACCTTTGTTTTAAGAGAATCACTTTAGCAGCTGAGTAGATGATGGATTGGAATAAGAAAAGGCAGGATGAGCAATTTGAAAGTTATTTTGATAGTCAAAGTAAATAAACCTTGTTTAAACAACAAGGCAATATTAAGGAAAGATGGGATGCAGTATGAGCCAATGAACTCAAGCACCACCATCATCTTGACCATTTTCCCATCAGATTCTGTTGGAGGCAGCCAAAAATTATCATTGTGGAGTAAGTAGGGAGACCTTGTGAAGATACATCCTTGCCACTGCTCCCTCATGTGCTATAGCTATTGAAGACCCAGAAAATAAAGTTATTGCCACCAGATAACTTGACACCGTCAAGAGGTTCACATTCAGAAATTGATATGATTTTATCAGTGGAAATTCTTTAAAAAGAGTAATTACCATCTGCTTAACTACTGTCGCATAAGAACCATGTGGCTTTTATATTTGACATACAGCTAAAATCTTTCACTAAAATCTTCCACTAAAATATGAACTCCTTAAGAGCAGAAACAAATTATTTCCTTTTTATATTTCCAAGGCTCAGTACATCGTTTTGCACATAGTAAGCATTTAATAAATGCTTCTTTCAGTCAATTACTCATTCATAGTCCATGTGAGCAGTGATGAGGACATGGATTTTAATAGCGGTAGCAGAGAAATACCCAAAGAATCATTGCAAAGGGAGAAATAGCAACATTTGGCAATTAATTTGCTTGAGTGAAGCATCAAGGATGGCATCACTATTGTGAAATTATGTCCCTATGTGGATAATGTTGACTTTACCATTAATTGTGATGTTCAGAAAAGGTAGTAATTTTGGGAAAAGAAAATAAATGCTTTTAAACATAGTTTTCTTGGGAATTGATGAATGAAGGACATATTAATGAAGATGAACCCGGAATTTTAATAATAGAAATTACCTCTGCCAGGACCATTCCTGGAGAAAACTGAAAAATTAGCTTTAGTAGTTCCTTCTCCTTTGATGGCACTTCTCTCTTTTTGATACCTGTAAAACATTGGGGAGATATTGAGCACATGGGGTCTTATTTCTTTTATTTGTAATTATATCTTCTACCAGTAATTGGGTTTTGACTAAATAGAACAGACCTCATGCATTATTAATATGGCAGGTTTTAAACCAAAGTATCTGGGTTCTGGTCCTGGTTCTCCTGTTTACCACCTATATGCTAAGGCTGCTTAACTGTCTACCTCATTTTCTTCATTTATAAAATGAGGGAGACTGGATTAGGAAACTTCTAAGGTCCCTTCAAAACATAAATCCAATGATCTTTTAACATTAAATAACTTTAATAAAAGAAGAGAGAAAACAGAAATAGAAATTATCAATTGATTAAGTATAATAAAGTTTATTATAATTTATAAGAATTTTTTAAATTTGAAAGCAAAGTTTAATTTTTTACAGGACAATAAAAATAATTTAAAAATAACAAAATAACTTCACTCAGGTTAAGTTGCCAAAATAATATTACTATTATTTCATACTTTTTGTCTTTCTGGAGGCTTATTTTGTCTCATTTTTGCTTCTATACACAGATTCTGAAGTTAATATATACAATTGTAGTCAAAAGATAGGTAAAAGATGACTAAAATGTCAACTTGTCCTTGTCCCTACCCCTTAGGGCAGATTCTAGTACATTGCAATATGATTTGCATCTTTGGGGGGGGGAATTTTAAAATACCCAAAGAATGAAGTTCAGAGTTAAAGACATAGTGTGGAAGTGAATTTAAATCACCAAATCATATGATGAAAGCCTTAGAGATCAGGATTTTACTACTTTGAAACTACCTTAGGTACAGACAGCCAGTACAAAAAAAAATCATGATGAATTGAATTTTGATTTTAAAATAAATGTTTAAAATGTCCACAAGAACCTATTTCAATTTTATTGTTAAGATTTATTGGATTTATACTATGTACCTAAGTATACTAGACCAAGTAGGGAAAGACAGATCTTATCTTCAAAGAGTCTCTGATCTAGATGGGAAACCCACCTGGAACAAGTAGAAGCCCAACACAAAATAGAGCATAAATAAATTTTTTGTGATAGTAAATGGACTAGGTGGTCAGGAGGGGGCTGAAACTAATTCAGATTAAATGCTGGAGGAGTCCTGAACTCCAGACACAAAAGGCCCAGTCGTTATTTGACTTGTAAGTATAATACAAAATAGAATTGTAGAGTTCCCCAAGTCTGGAGGGTAGGATGTTGTGGGAGGGGGAAGGGCTAGGTAGAAAGTCTAAGTAATGTCAGTTCAATCTCTTTTTTTGAATACACCCAATAAAAAAGTGAATAGTAGAGTGAATTAGAAAGCAGAATCTAAAACATATTGTTTACAAGAAACACAGGAAGCAGAGAGAAACACACACACAGAGCAAAGATAAGAGATTGTAGTAGAATTTATTATGCTTCATCTGAAGTTTAAGAAAAAGCAGGAATAGCAATCCTAATCTCAGACAAAGTAAAATAAAAAATACATATAATTAAAACAGATAAGGAAGGAAACTACATCTTGTTAAAAAGTACTATAGAAAATGAAACAATGTCAATATTTAACATATATGAACCATGTGGTATAACATTCAATATCTCAAAGAAAATGTTAAATTGTGCTACAGAAAGACACAGAAAAATTATACTAGTGGGGAACCTCAACTGTTCCATCTCAGAACTTGATAAATCCAACCAAAAAGTAAACAAGAGATTATGAGGATAAATAAAATGTTAAACATCATAAACAAATTAAAAAAAAAAGGATAATCTACTTCTATGGGAAGGGGAAAAAATCATGACCAAATAAGAGACATTATGAAATGCAAAATAGATAATTTTGATTATATTAAAGTAAAAAGTTTTGTACAATAAAGTCAATATAACCAAGATTAGAAAGTAGGGAAATAATCTGTAAGGCAAATGTTTCTGATAAAGCCTCATTTCTCAAATATATAAAAAAAATGATTCAAATTTATAAGGATCTAAGCCATGCCTCAATTGATAAATGGACAAAGATTATGAACATGCAGTTTTCCGATAAAAAAGCAAAGTTATATATAGACATATTATTAGAAAAATGAAAATTAAAACAACTCTAAAGTATCACCTCATAAGTATCAGATTAGCCAACATGACAAAAAAATGAAAATTTTTTAGATATTGGAGAAGATGTGGGAAAATTGGGATAATAATGCACTGGTGGTATAGTTGTGAACTGATCCAACTATTCTAAAAAGCAATTTGTAACTATGAACAAAAGGCAACCAAATTATGCATACCTTATATATAACCCAGAAATATGACTACTTGATCTGTATACCAAAGGGATTATAAAAAGACAAAAAAACCCATGAAGTTTAAGATATTTATAAAGATATTTATAGCAGCTCCCTTTTGTGGTGGCAAAATATTGGGAATTGATGGGATGTCCATCAATTGTAGAATGGCTGAACAAGCTGTGGCTTATGAATGTAATAGGATACTTTTGTGCAATAAGAAATGATGAACAGGCAGATTTCAGAAAAACTTAGAGGTATTTGTATGAAATGTTGCAAAGTAAAATGAGCAGAACCAAGAAAAAAATTGTACACAGTAAAAGCAATATTGTATGATGATCAAATATGATTAATTCATCTCTTCTCAGCAACACAATGATCCAAGACAAAGGACTCAGAAAAGAAAATATTACCCATAATCAGATAAAAAACTGAGGAATTGTGAATGCAGATTGAGGCACTTTTTTTTACTTGCTTTATTTTTTCTTTTATTTTTTCCTTTTAATTTATTTCTTCTTTCACCATTGTGATTTATATGTGAATGTTTTACATATTAACACATGTATAAACTATGTCAAATCATTTTCAGAAAAGGAGGTAGGAGAGGAAAGAGGAGAAAAATTAGGAACTCAAAATCTTGTAAAAATGAATGCTAAAAACTTTCTTGGCATGTAACTGGGGGAAAATAAAATGTTTTTTAAAATGAAATAATGCCAGGAATGCTGAAAAAAATAGGATTGCATATTAGAAATTCTAAGTTAGCAGAACAGCCTGTAAGCTCCTGAATAGTCTATTAAATTGGACCCTTTAATTTGCCTAATCAATGCCTTTTTAAATCCAAAACTAGTAGATGGATTGTTGCAACTGGAGGAAAATCTGCTCCTTTTTGAATCTACTTCTAAGCTAGAATTGGAAAAGACTTCTTGAAGGTAACAGGAACTGAGATGGGACTTAAGGCATGGATATTAGGCAACATTTGGTAAAGAAAAAGCAGAGGAATGAAGGTCCCTTGTTTCCAGAGCATTAAAAACTTTAGAGGTATGAATGAGAGCATAGCTCCTACATGTGGAGGAAGAAGGGAATGCATTGCATTTGTGTATTTAGTGGTCAGTGAGAAAGCACTAATACATTTTTAAGCTATTGGGTCCTTCCCCTGCTACTTTCTACCTATTATAAAATCATATTTTCAAAGGATTGTTGTAAATGTCTTTAAGTATGATCTAAATCATCCTTCTAATTAAAACCTTTCCAATCCATCACCAACACCACAATTTCACTGAACCTCTCCACAGTGATAGTCTTAATATTCAGACAGCCTGGAAAATAAATTTCATGTTCACATTTATTTATTTTTATGTTTATTAAGTGAGTGTTCTCAAAGTACCAAAGACATTTTTAAAACATAAATTGTCCATTGGTGTTAATCCTCACAAGTTTCCAGTAAAACTGTCAAACAATAAAAAGTAAGACTACAGATTTTGTTTTTATTTAACAGAAATTATGCTTTGTGACAATTATCTTGATACTTTCCAAAAAATATTATATTTTTGAACTCAAAGGCTAAAGTTCTATAAAGATGCTCTATGTTTGAGTTCCAGTACCAGCTATCAGGAGATTTTCTTCCAGTTCAAATAGCCAATTTGTTGCTTTTACCTGGCATAGTCTCCTGTTCAAATTCCAGAAATTAGAGTTTTTGTTTTTGTTTTTCTCATGGATTAAAAAAGACACTTATGAGGGTGATTAAAGGGCTTAATTTAATATCCTGGTAAGAGATTTCCACATTGCAACAGGAAGTTGGGACAACAGAGAACTAATAGGAAGTCCTGTTGCAGCATCTCTGGAATAATTGAATCTTTCTCTGTTCAAACAGGTGTCATGGGGGCTCCCAATGTACCTGTCTTCTGACATTGGATTTGTTCAGAAAGGCCGACAATGAAGATTTGAATAATTCAGCAATTGCATTATAAAAGTGGAGCAGCACTTTGGGGCTAAGTTAAACCCCAGTTGTAGAGAATGTGTCTTCATAATCTCCTTTTCTGTTTTCCTCCTCTCATGCATATTAACATTCACTCTACTACAAAAGTCCTCCTAAAATACTTCACATCTTAAAGAAGTTTAAAAAATGTATCATGCTGGGGATCTACCTTATCTCACCCTACACAGCCATGTTTCCCAATGCTTGTGTTATAAATATTTATAATTAAGGTCTCACTTTAAAGTGCTTGATAATAATCAAAATGACTTTTTGAAGAAATGGGGCACTCAAGTCAAGTACTATGCTTGTCCAACTGGCAAACATAATTATGGGAGAAAATGAACTGGCCAACATACAGTTTTCACCAAAACATAAAAGAAAGGCACATTGTAAAAACCATTATTATTATTATATCTTTAAAATGTTTAAATTTAATAGTGAAGTTTGGATTTGTGGAAGCTTAGTAGCATAATAGATAAAGTGCCAGTCCTGTAATCATGAATTCTTCAGTTCAAATTAAGTCTCAGAAACTTACTTTCTATGTAACTGGGCAAATTGCTTAACCTCTATTTGCCTCAGCTTTCTCATCTGTAAAGCAGGAATAGTAATAACAATTATCTTTCTGGGTTGCCATGAGGATCAAATGAGATAATAATTGTAAAATTCTTAAAACAGTGCCTGGCACACAGTAGTCACTACATAATGTTAGTACTTTTATTATTATTATTATTATTGTGTTGTATAATCCTATTAAATATGATTTTTCAGGATTAATTTATAGCAAAAGTTTCAAGATAGATATGCAGTATTATGTACTATTGTTTGGTCACTTGAGAAAGAGTTCACATCAAGAACAATTAAGTTAATGTTTGTGGATAGTCCAAAACTAGATAATTCTTAGCTCCCTTTTCCCAATTGTCCTTTTTTCTGCCACTACCATTGTGGAAGCATAAGAGGATCTTAGAAGACTTAGGACCACTTTGCAGTTTCCTTTGTTTTATGGTTTGCCATGCCCAAAATTCCAACACTAAAATGTTGGCCTGCTGGCCTACATACATATTGATCAAGTCTTAGATATAAAGGACATTTTCATCTTTCATGAGTTAAAGTAAAGAAACAAATAAATATAAGCTATGTCTATTAGGATAATTAGGCAAGGAAGGCATAGATAAGGATCTCAATATGGCCTCCAAAACTGATACTTCATACTAGTAAAAGTTTGAAAAAAATTTGAGATTTATTAATAAATTTTCTCAGAGAATTAAAAGAATTATAACTAAAAAGCAATTTGTGAGTCTCTACTTTTTAAAATTTGCTTTCACTGTCTTATTAATATATAAAGTTCTGTTTGTCATCTGCTAAAGACAAATAAAAAGGAGCAAGATTTAGTACACAAACAATGTGTTTGGAGCATATATTGGAAAAATAAATATATTCCCTTTTTTAATGATTTGTGATATTTTCTCATTTATGATAAATTCTCAAATAGCCTTAAGCAAGGCAAAATTAGAAGTATGTAATAATTTGTTCTGTACTGTTATTTAAAGCTTTCAACTCCAATATCTGAAGGTGTATTGCATTTTCTCCTCATGGATTTAAAGATGTTCAAGCCATCCCTCACTGTGTCTCTCTATAGTCAACATGCAATAAAATAAAGGCACAACTGGCTTTGTAGGTTTGACTTACTGACTAAGCAACAAAACCCAACTCTCATTTCAACAGTATTTCCAGTTCAATAAGAAGTAAGTTTGCAATTTGCAAAGAGAGAGAAATATAAAGAGACAGGGACAAAAACAGAGACAGAGATTTTCAGGGAGCAAAAGAGAGAGAGAAAGACAGACAGACAGACAGATAGACAGACAGAAAAACAGAGACAGAGACAGAGGAGACAGAGACAGAGACAGAAACAGAGACAGAGAGAGGAGGCAGGAAGAGAGAGGGAGAAAATTGAAATATTCTTGGAGACCTGAAGTATGGAAATTAAGAAAGTCAGATGTATATAGGAAACCTCATTAATATGGGAATCCAAATGTCCATATACTTTGACCCAGAGATTCCACTGCTGTTACAAACTCCAAGGATTTCAATGTCAATAGGCAGCAAGTTTTGTAGCAACAAAAATGAAAACAAAATAGATGTTCATAGATTGGGGAATGATTAAACAAGGAGTGGAACATGATCAATATAGAATATTATTGTGATTTAAGAAACAATGAATGTGATGATTACAGTGAATAGTGGGAAGACATATAAACTAATGCAAAGTGAGATAAGCAGAAATTTACATAATGCTATAGTAATGTCATTCAAAAGAACAACAACAAAACAATTGGAATTGAATGAAGTGAAATTATAATGACTAAATTTGGACTGAAAGAAAAGATATGAGAAGGTATTTCCCTTTGCTTCTTTACAGAAATGGGCTATTATTGGTATGGAGCACTGCATACAGTATCCAAATATTTTAATATATTAATTAGTTTTGCTGAACTATTTTTTTCTTTTTTTTATTCTTTGATTGAATAAGATTATTAAGGATTATTCTCTGGAAGAGAGAAAGAAGGATACAATGGGAAATCTACATGATATAAGTAGAGACAATATCAATAAAAATTCATTTTAAGAAAGAAAATATTATTCTATTGTGATATGTATTGTTGGTTAAAAGAGATGTAACATATGCATGCAAATAGCCAATAAAGTAAAATAAGAAAAAAAAACATAGCCAAAAAAGGGAAAAGGCTTTTATTTTATCTTTAATAACAGCACAGAATGATACTGTAATAGGCTGATGCATTTTTTTAAGCTTTACAAACCCAATCATTAGAAAGTAATTATGTTGCAGCATAATAACACATAAGTCTATTGATCAAAATTTCTTTTTCTCTATGGACTCCATAGACTTCCATGAGTCAGCATCAGTAAAGGCTAATGATGATTCATGTTCCTAAATTTATATGGCACCAATCCCAGGGAAATCAACTTTGACCTTTCATTATTAGCATTTTTCTTCCTCCCAGGCAAACAGGATTAGGTTCTAGTCACACTTCCAATGCCTAGCTAATGCCCAGCAAATCAATTGACAATCTGATTGAGAACTTGGGGAAGGGCCAAGAAAGGTGATGGTTCAGGGTGCTATAGTGAGAAAATGTACCAGGATTATTGCCAACATCTATCAGATAACTCTAGGAGAGCCAGGAAAGTGAAATTATATATGAAATTTTAAAAAACTGAAAACAATCATGATTAAAAAGAATGCTAATTTTTATCATTTGGATTTAGACATACAGTAATTAAAAACAATAAATTTATATAGCATCTAAATTTATTTGTGTATAACATATGCATATATAGGGAATAGTGAAGGGAAGAAGAGAAGACAAAGATCAACTAATTGACGATTAATTTTAAAAGTAATTTTAAAGAATTATTTATTTAAAGCAAAAGAAAATAGAAAATAGAAAAAGAAAGGGGAAAAAAAGGTCGAGGAACAACATTGTCTCATGTTCAGAAAAATATGAGAGGATTTAAAATATATAACTAAATTTCTATTTAAAAAAAAGCATATATAATAATAGAAAATATTGTATTCAGAACTGCCCATTTTTTCTTTGCTTCCTTGTCAATTTTCTTTTATGTTCGGCTGTGCACTTTTTATTTTATTCTTTTTTTTTTGCCCTTTCCTATTCCCTACCTCCCCCAAACAGATTACAGTTAAGCATAGATATGTGTGTGAGAGTGTATGTGTGTATAATGTATATTATATATGTGTGTGTATGCATATGTGTGTATACACACATACATATGTATATACATACACATGTATTTGTGAATATGCATGTACACATAGATATATGTACATCTTAAATAATATTAATATGGCTGACATATAATGTAGATTTCTATCTTAATTGAATCTTTTTAAAGTTTGACTTTGAGATCAGTGATTACTATTCCTACTTTTTTTTCTAACAATTGCTACTTTTGATCATTGTTATTGAACTTGTGTATATCTCTTATTTCCTATCCTAGCTAACTCTTCTTCTATCTTAACTCTACCAGTTAACTTGCCTGTTTATTGCTTAATCTCCCCACTGCTTCCCCTCTCTAAGGATCCCTCCCTTATCTTCTCCCCCCCAGCCTTTCCCTCCCCCTTTATCTCTTTCCCATTAATTTATACACCCTTGTATATCCTTCCTTATCTTATTCCCTCCCCTTCTAATTTCTTTATCATTAACACAAAACATACACACATATACACATTGCCCATTTAATTCCTCTTTATCTGTTCTTACTCTTGCGTCTCATTCACATAGCATAATTATTGTTTTTAACTTTTCCTACATGATTTTGCTTTTTAAAGTCACATCATATTCAAGTCTACCCCAATATTTCTTTTGGATTACCCAATTACTAAGGACAATTTTAGATATGTGATTTACATTTCCACATATAAAATGAAAAGTTTTCCCTTATTGACTTCTTTGAAATTAGTCTTTGATGTTGGCTCTCACATACTAAATTTTCTATTGAGTTCAGGTTTGTTTGAGACAAATTCTGAAAATCTGACAGTTCATTCAATATTATACTTAATTTTGCAGGATACAATATTTTCAGCTGTAACTCTAGTTCTTTTGGTTCTTGATATTTAATATTCCAGGACCTTCAATATTTTATTGTAGCTACTGATGGATTCTTTGCAATTCTAATTGTAGCTGCAACATAATTATTTGTTGTTGTTCCTGCTTGTAAAATTTTCTCTTTGATTTAGGATTTTTGAAATTTAGCAGTGATGTTTTTGTATGTTTTTCTTATGGACTCTCTTTGAGATGGTGATTGGTGGATTTTTTTTTCTATTTCTACTTTTTCCTCTTGTTCTATCATTTCAGAACAACTTTCTTTCTTTTATTATTGTGTCAAGATTAGTTTTTTTCATATCTTTTGGATATACCAATTATTCTTATATTTTCTCTTCTTGATCTGTTCTACAGATCTGTTGTTTATTGTATGAGCTGTCTCACATTCTCTTCTACCTTTTTTTTTTATTCTTATACTTAGTTTTATTATTTTTTGTTCTCATAACTTCACTGGCTTTTCTTTGCCCAGTTCTAATTTTCAAAGAGTCATATCTAGATATCCCTTTCTAGTTGGTTGACCTTTTTTTCATAATCTTGTTTTTCTTATATTTTTCTTAATTTTTAAAGTTTTTTCTCAATCTCTCTCATTTTATTTTTAGTATTTTTTGAGTTTTTCTATAAATTCTTTTTTGAGCAGGTCACCATTTAACATGACTCTTTTAGGCAGAAGAGGCTTTTTTTAACTTTGGTATCCTTCTCTGAAGATGAACCTTCATCTTTTCTATTCCCATAATAATTTTCTATACTTATGTTCTTTCTCCTTTGCCTGCTCATTTGAAAAAAAAAAAAGAAAAAAATTTTTTTGGCATAATCTAGTCCTGGATTGAGAGATTCTTCCTTTTGTCCTGGAATCCAAAACCAAGAACTCCATCCTCCTGAAATTGCCTACTACCAATAACGACCTTTCCCCACTGCTTCTGCACTTACTAAGTTTGAGTGCCTAGTCTCAGCAGCATAGCTGGGACTTGTGTTCCTTCTCAGAAGTTACCTCGGTCTTCCTGGACTAAGATCCTTGATTTTCCACACTATTGAGAAGACGGTTCCTATGGTTCAGGCTGAGGTTACTTCCCAACTCCACTAGCCCAGAATTGCAATTTGCTATTTTAGGAAAGCTAGCCTGGAGGTGTTTACACTCCATACCAACTGAACCTCTGTCTTGGGGTCTTTTTTCCAGTCTTTTTGTGTTATTCCAGTTCTGCCCCAAACTTATTTATTTTTCATCCATCTACATTAGCCCTGAGGTAGAATTTTCTTTTGTTTGTAGGGGAAATCTGGGAATATCTGCCATATTCCCAGAATGTACTCTTAGAGGTAATTCTTGATTCCACTGGCAGGTAGGCAGAAGAGTAGATAGAACTTTGAGCCTGCAGTTAGGAATACTTAAGTTCAAATCCAGACATAGACATTTATTAAGTGTATACTCCTAAGCAAATCACTTAACCTCTGTCTGTCTCCATGTCCTCAACTATAAAATGGGGATAATAATAGCACCCACATACTGGGATTATTGTGAGGATCAGATGAGATGATATTTGTAAACAATTTCAAGCAGAGGGCCCATATTCTTCTTAGTATTCTTTCCATGGAGAACATATTTACTCTCATTCCTTCAATTACTTGTACTGTGATAAACATATAATTTCATTAGTGTAAGGACTTCATCCACTAGTACAGATTGTATCCCATCCATCCCTTTTTATCCTTTCCATATCTTTCCATAAATCCTCCACAGAGTATCTACCCAATATACTGAGGCAGGGTATTCTGGGTCTTTCAATATTTCATAGATACAATTATCAATCTTTTATTCCTCACTCTTGACACATGATCTGTTTATCTCCTTTCCTGGTTCTATTCATTCTTGTTGGTATTTTACCAGCTCTCCAAAGTCATCCTTAGAAATGACTTAGCACTTATCTCACCTACTCTGCATCTTGCCATTATACTTTGCTTAACTTATAGTTTTGCCTCAACTGAATTTGTGATGTGCCATGATTCAGAGAGATATAACACTCTTGCTAAAGAAATGGGTTTTTGTAGGAAAAAGCAGTTTGAGATGCATGACTTCTTAAATGCAGTTTGGCTTGATTTCCCTTAACTATATGATTATAAGCAATTTACAGTATCTGTTCCAGATATATGTACTAAAGAACTAATTTAATGGGATACCAATTCAATCATCTGCTATAATCTGTAGTTTTACCTCTACAGATTATAGATTCAACTATTATTCCTCTAATCCTTGTGTGAATTATTTTTATTTGCTATGAAGGAGCTGAATACAATTTGGATTATTGCTTCTCTGGTTTGTTGTCCTTACCCAAACAATCTTAAAACACCCTATCCAGTGTATTTGTACCTTTTCTCCTTGCAGGCACTTAATTCACAAGCATTAAAGAGTTAACAAATTTACATATAAGTCAATTAAGGCTTATAACAAGACCTGTAAGAATAACAATAGCCACCACTGAGGAACCCTCCTGAGAGGCCCATAAAGTCTCTTAATTATTTATATTCATACTTAGTAGGAAATAATTTTCAAGTGCCTCCTCATTACTTATGTCTTTTTATGAGGCAGAGTAGCACAACAGAAAGATAGCTCAGTTTGAAGTCAGAGGATCTGTTTTTGTGCCCTTGGGCAACCTTTCTGGGCCACAGGTTTTTCATCTGTAAAATTAAGATGGTAGATTCTATGGCCCTTCCAGCTTGAAATCTGAGGCTTTTCATAGCCTGAGTTCATAACTATTGACTCTCTGAACCAGAGCTCTGCTCCCTGCCCTTCTGTGGTTGTTTATTCTGCCTTGAAGTGTTCCATCAAATTATCAGTCAGCTTGCTGCCCTCAGTTCTGAACTTCTAGCAGATATATGATATAAGTTGATGTTTCATGTTGTTGATTCCATAACTTGGCTGACTGCTAAAATTTAAACACCTCTCCAGAACTGGCCACCTCTATGTCTGAAGCCAATCTTTATATTCCAGATTCAACTATCACACACAAGGCAGGCAAATCATTGTAGCTGAAGCTAGGGCAAAGAAACCGTAGACAGGAAGAGAAGAGAGAAAAAGAGAGACAGAAACAGAGTCAGACAGAGACAGACGGAGAGAGTCACATACACACACAGAGAGAGAGAGAGAGAGAGAGAGAGAGAGAGAGAGAGAGAGAGAGAGAGAGAGAGAGAAAGAGAGAGAAAGAGAGAGAAAGAGAGAATACCAGACTAGTCAAATGATCCCCACCACTTTCATCACCATCTCCTTTCAGATCCTGAAGAAAACAATCTAGGAAATTAAGATCAAGAGCTTTGGGAATAAAGGCATCCCCAAACCACTAGGCAGGCTTCCAACTTAGCATTCAAAGAGGAGTAGAAATGATAGTGGATGGAGAGATCCAGAATCTTATCATCACAGTAAAAACTGCTAACAAACTGCCACCAATAATCAAAAAGACACAAATAGGACTGGGAAGTCCTATCCCAGAACTCTGGTTTTACTTCCAACCTAACTCTCACAGCTATCATCTAGAAAAGCAACCCCAGTGAAGAAAAAAGCATTTATACTCATCAGGTGCCACACAGAGGGTAGCCAAGACAGCCTAAAAGAAGCAATAAGGCACCATATGGAAGGAAAAAGAAGAAGCATGTGCTGGGCAAGTCAAACCACCATCATTGCTATGTCTTCTCAGAGTCTGTTGGACAAAGCCAGGGCTTTGAACCCAAGGGTCTTTGGAAGAACAATGCTTCCATTCCAGTATCTTTAGCCATCACCAGTGTGATGAAACTAGCCCTATGGAGATGTAACCTGACAGTTGCTCTTGCAATTGCTACAGTCACAGCTACTGAAGACTCAGAAGATAAAGTTCCTGCCACCAGAGTCTGTGGCACTGTCGAATATTACAACATCAGAAACTAATAACATTTTATTAGTAGAAATGTTATGAGACATATCAACATCTGCTTTGCTATAGCACCCTCAGGTCCATGGGACGTTTCTATACGATTTGGTAGCTGAAACCTTCTCTACATGTTGTTTTCCCTATTTGAATATGATCTTTTTGAGAATAGGGATTGTCTTACTTTTCTATTTGTATCCCTAGCACTTAACACAGTTATTTGCCTATATTAAATGCTTAATAAATGCTTCATTTATTCACGCATTCAGTTCCCAAGTTCTCTGGCCTAATACTCCTGAATTCTAAAAGCAAATCTCTCCCTACTACACTGTTGGCTTCAAGTATCTTTCATAGTCTGATTTGCTTTCCAGCACATGGGCAATGGTCCTTTGGCATGTCAGTAACAACTACTGGTTTTGAAGTTCAGAAGAAACCCAATTGTTTCTCAGTTCCTTGTGATTCTCCTCTGGGATGATTAGGTAGGGTTATCCAAGTTTTCTGGGTCTGCTTCTAGATAAGAAAGGGAATGTTGCTCAGTATCATGAAGGAAAAGCTTTTAGTCCTTAGTAAATTCTTATGTGTGAGTAACTAATCTCCAGTTCCAGCCTAGAGCTCTTTCTTTCATTTTTCATATTCTGTGAATGTTATCATATGTAAGACGTATATTCTTCAAGATAATACTTAAGTATTAGCTCCTATATGAAGCTTCCTCCAACTACTCCAACCTATATAAATATCTTTTCTCTGATCTTCAACAAAACTTTCTCTCCTGCATTTTATAGAATTAAAGAATTTATAACCATGACTAGACTTTACAGATAATTTTGCTTACCCTTCTCCCTTTACAAATGAGGACAATGAAGACTGCTGTATTTTATTATTTTTTTTCATTTTACACAGGCAGATTTTCTTTCTCAAATAAAGTCTATAAATTCCTAGGAGTTTATGTCTTGAGAAGACAAGGATTATGCCTTGACTTCATCAGAGCATTTCAAAGCAGAGGTCATCTAATCCAACTTGTTTATGAGTAGGAATTCCTTCTGTGTTAATCAAAAGAGATAGATGGGCATCAAGGGATAAGAAACTATTGAGACAACCCATTCCATTCTGGAGCAGCTGTAATTGCTAAGAAGGATTCCCTAATCTTGAGCCAATATTTGATTATATAACTTGAATTAATTGTTATTTCTCCTGAATTTCAGTCCTATTTTACCACTAATAAATTAGTATCTCTATTTGCATGTCCTATTAGTATCTTAACCCCAAGACATCCAAAACCAACTTCATCATGTTCCCCATGCTCCAAATTTCTTTTTTTTTTCGCCTTGCTGCTTAGTGCAGTACTATCCTTTCCGTTTCATATATGTGTGGAGATTCTTAGGCTAATTTAGCTAATTATCAGTACAAATGAAACTTGAATAAACCCTCTTATTCCTAAACTTGCACTTTCTGAGAACCTCACTGAGGAACCAAATTTCTAGCCCAATTTATATAATTGATTATGTATGATAAAACAGATTTATCATGTTTGTATTTATGTTCAGAATTCTAAATGTCTAGGATTATCTCATATTATCTGACTTTTTTTTTCATAACAAGAAGATGCGTGAAAAGAGAAGGGGTAAAGAGGGAAGAGAATGTGAAGTTGACACTAATATTTGAACAGTAGCATTGGGAATAACATCACATAAGCAAGAAAAATATTATTAATATTACATTTCTTTTATATGGAAACCAAAAAATAGCACAGATGTACACTATCCTTTATAACTAGAAAATTTCATGAACATTACCAGAACTGCTATTCCTTCAACTGAGCTTAAATATCACTTTTTTTTCATGAAACTTTCCTTAATTCTCAAGCCTGAAGGAATGTTTTCTTCTTTAGAACTTTGAGAGCACTGGATTCTACCTTTCATATATATTTCATGTGTTTCTATTTTGTAATGCATAATGTCTTTGTGTGTGTACATCTTATCTGTTCTACTAGTTTATAAGCACCTGGAGGACAGGGATTGTGTCTCATTAAGTTCTGTATTTTTTCATGCCTGAGATATCAACTTTCATACATAACTGAAGATGAATTAGAAAATACTCTCTCAAAATTAAAGTTTTTATACAGTTTTGATAGGTCATTTAAATAAACTAAAACTAAACCAAACCATCTCTCCAACATAAATCTATGTATTGCAGTAGTGTAAATGTTTTAATCTTAATTGATATACAATGACTGAGATACAGGTTAACTACTCTAATTTTCTTGCCTTTACATATTCATTGATTTTTATTATTTCATGTATTTGTCTGTCAATAAGTAGTTGATTGTGGAAACTTATATTGCCACTAGAAGCTTCTATACTACCCAGATGAACCAAAGTATTACTTTCACATTTGTAACAAATGCTATTTAATAATAAAAGGGAACATTATTATAATGCTTTACAAAGGACTTTCCATATATTATCTATTTGATACTCAAAACAAAACTCAAGAGAAAGGTACTATTATTATCTTCACTTACCTTTGAGGAAACTGAGGCTTAAAAGGTTAAGTGACTTGCACAGTCACATACCTAATATCTGAGGCAGGATTCAAACTTTTCTCTTCATGATTCCAAGCTCAGTACTTTATCCACTGTGCTAGGCTATAATCTTTAGCCTTCTGGCTCCCTTGGTGAAACTTTATTGTTGGCTCTACTTTGATTGAAATTTCCTTTTTAACCTATAAGTTTTTAAGACTAAGCATTTAAGAACACTAAAAAGGATTGGGAAGGGAGGGGGAGGGAGTTATAATGGGCTGAATACATATTTGCAATTTTCCATAGATGTGATTTTTAAAATTAAATTGAAAGGTAATTAAACTCTGATTAATTATGATGATCAGTCTTGTCCCAGGACAACAGATG
>JAJPUD010002258.1:34909-48841 GCA_023553655.1 Myrmecobius fasciatus
TTCTTTCTTTCTTTCTTTCTTTCTTTCTTTCTTTCTTTCTTTCTTTCTTTCTTTCTTTCTTTCTTTCTTTCTTTCTTTCCTTTCACCTTTCTTTCTACTTTTCTTTCTTAGAAAGGTTCAGTGGAATTGAAAAGTGATTATTATATTAAACAATATTTTTAATCTAATTGAAATATTTTCAATCTCTATTGCTCATTTTAAAAGATGAAAAACATACTTCTTCCAATAATTTCTTGAGTTATATAGCACAAGTACCAATTAAAATAAAATAAAGTTTCTAATTCTATGAACCCCCATGAGATTATATATTTATTTCTACTAAAAATCATGTTCCTCAACTATTAAGATAATTTACATTTATAAAAAATTTATTCATAATAAAATATTTTGATGAAAGATATTTTCCAAATTTTCATGTGCTTTAATTTCAAGATATTCTGATATCTAAATTCCTCTATAATCTAAGACTATTTTAAAGTTTTCTACAAAGGTATGAAGTTTAATTAAAAATTAAGGGAAAATTTTTCCCCAGCATTTCTGTTTTATTGACAAATTTAACAACTCTTTAGAGAAATTAACAATATGCATTTATTTTGGATAGATCCTATTTATATCACTTTAGCTGTGTTGAGTTGATAAAGGGCCTTCATTTTTCTGAGACTCCTCTTATTGTACAATGGAAAGGAATTAAATTCTCTCTAAGATCCTTTCCATCTCTTTCATTCTGTGAATTTCTTTAATTTATATGTATAAGTACATATATACATGAAAATGTATTATATATAAGTATGTATGTGTATATATAAGTATATATTTTTCACACAATGAAAACTCAAGCTAATTTGTTCTATATTTGTTTACATGAAAACACAAATGTGAACTGATCGATATTTGAGTGGTCACAATATGATACCCTGAAGAGATGAAAGATTTGTTATTTCTTCTCTGGACCAGGAAAATTGAATTCAGAAGCAAAGTATCTACAGTGTCTGCATCAAACCACTAATAGTTATTGACTCAGAAAACCCCAAGGGAAAAATGGTGAGATTTGTCCTAATATTTGCTCCCTCACAATAAGTAAAGAATTCAGTGATACTCCGGTTTTGTTGCATGGAAAAATGTGGAATCAGGAAAAATGTCCATGAAATCATCTCTCCACTTCAAGAAAAAAAAATAGCCTTTACTTGAAGTTATCAAAAGTATGCTTGGAATTTTAGTCAGAAATAGAGGAAAACCGATGATAATTGCACTCTTCAGAAGGAAAGAGGGATTGAAGATACCTTCACTTTAGGACAAATAGTAAAGATCAATTCTGAACAAGTCTCAGAAGCAAGTTTACACAGGAGATAGGAATTGGTCATTTCTGTCTCAGAGCTCTGTGGCATATTTTTTTAAACCTATAAAACAGCATAACTTTCCTTCTCTTCTCTTCCCCCGCCCCCGTACCGTTGTTTAAGGTAGAGAAAGCTACCAGAGATGGGTAAAATAGCATAAGGTTTCTGGGTTTATGCCATCACTTCACTTTGGGTATGAGCCAAAAAACTTTACATCTTTCAGAGCTGATTCACCAGAGGCACTTTTAAGTGGCTGACAAGTATTTCATGCTTCAGAAAGGGGACAGTGAGGCGTCTCCCTACCACCATTTCTGAGATCATTCATTGTCCCGTATACATCAAAGGGTCCCTGCCTCTCTACATCGTTGGGGTGGGGGTTTGTTCTACGTTGATTAGTTTTAGGAGATTCGAGTGGAGAGCCTGGAACCGGGACCTCGCAACAGCCTTGACTGCTAACGGGGAAATGAGGAGCTAGCCTTTGCCGGGAGCTGTCACTGAGCGTGGTGCTTGCCAGTATGATGATTCGCGTGAATTCTTCCAGGCCAAGGACCACCTTTGGCAACTCGCTCTCTAACAGTGAGTCTCGCTTGCACATTTGCTCCATGGACTGTGAAACGGCGAGGCAGCGATGCCGAACAGCCATGCTACAGTTCTGGGGTCAGAGTCACCCTGGGGAGCCCTTTTCTGCAGAGTCCTGGACTTCATTCATCCAGACCCCAGAGAAGACGTCCCGTATCCACCTTCATAAACCCTACCATCCTCGTGGCAATTTCGGGAACCGGGCGAAGGGCCACCTACCCAGTACCAGTACCATTCTCACTCCTCCTCCTTCTCCTCCTCCTCCCCCACCCTGCAAACCCATAAGCATCGCATTCTCTCCCGGAAACAACCCTGCTGAGCAAAGGCGGAGGAAAACCTTGGGCCTTCCGCTCTGATTGGTCTCCCCCCGCAGAGCTGGGCGAGGCAGTGATTGGCTGCCGGCTGTTGTCAGTCGGGGTAGATCAGTGCCATCGCTGAGTAAGTGGAGCCGGCCGGGGCTTTGATGCTCCCGCTGCCGCCGCGGCTGCTCCGGCTGGTGCAGCTGTGGCTAGCTCGCACTGGGCGGCGGGCGCTGCTGCCGCTGCTGCTCCTGCTGCCGCTCCTGCTGCGGGCGCTGCTGCTACTGTAGGAGGAGGAAAAGGAGGTGGAGGACGAGGTGGAGGAGGAGGAGGTGGCGGCGGTGGCGGCGGAGCAAGAGGAGAAGGAGGAGGCGGAGAAGTGATGCTGGCGCCAGGGATCCGGGCAGCGGCGGCGGCAACAGCATCAACGCCGGGAGTGCAGCTGCAACAGCCCCGTTGCCATCCAGCCGGGCGGCCGGCCGAAGACAACAAAACCAACTGGTAAGGTCCAGTCCAGAGGGAATCCGTGGGCGTCTCTGGCAACCTCAGATTGAGATTTGGGAACGGTTTGGCTGGATGGCAGCTCGGTGGCCGGAGGTTTAGTGTGGTAAGGCAATTCAAGGTGCAGGGTGAGCGCACCCTGCCCAGTGCCACAGACAAGGGTAAGGCGCTAGGCAAGGATGCTTAGGACTCGGGGCGCGGGTCCTGGGCGGGCAGTGTGACTGCTGCTGCCTCTGTCTATGCTGCTAGCCGCCACTGAATCTGTGACAGACTTTGACAGCAGAGAGATTGCATGGTGTGTGTGTGTGTGTGTGTGTGTGTGTGTGTGTGTGTTTCACTTTCCACTAAAAGCAGAGGTCTCCCTCTCTAATGTGCACAAATGTCCTTCAGGAACCGAGGCTTGGATGAAATAGATAGGATGCTCTTTGACAGAGAGAAAGAGGGAAAAGAAAAAAGGGAGAAGCATAATATGAGCAGCAAAGTCCGCTGTGGCTCATAAAGAGCAGAGTAAATTGAACTTTATTGCTATAATTAAAAGAAAGAGCATTTGGATCCAATCGCCTGGGGACAACGAATTCAGAAAGGCACCGTAATGTCAATTCTTTGCTGGAGAATTCTGGAGGGGAAGAGTGTGTGTTGGTAAAAGGGAGTTTAAAGGGGAGTAGGGGGAGGAAACTGGACTAAAGATGGTCGTTTAAAGAACGGTAAAGAAACGACTCCCCGCACTTTTTTCTGGAGATTGCGAGTCCGCTTTACATCTTTGGGTTTCAGAGAGGAACCGTGAACCTTCCTTTTCACCCCATGCTCTGAGAGTCTATTTCTACAATACATTGCCCACTTTTGGGCAACTCCTTTAGACGTGCTTCCTAAGTAGGGAATGGTGAAGAAAAAGGCATCAGGGGCTTTATTAAAGGACTATGTGTAAAGCTTTTGAATTGGACCTGTGAATGTCCCACAATGGGATGAGAGACACTCTTTGCTAGTTAAGGAGAGAGGGGAAGTAAGAAAAGGGGGATAGTACGGAAGTGGAGTGGAGGTGGGATTGTAAAGAATGAAGGTTAGGAACTACTTTCCCCGAGAAAGTTCATAGCTCCAGAAGGTCTTGAGGGGGGAGGGGAGGGAAAGAACAATTTCCTATTAACCAATGAGTTTTTAATCATTTGTTTGGGTAACTACATCACCAATACTGTTGGGGTTCTTCAGGCACGAGTATAAGAGTGAGTGCATGAGTGAGTGCGTGTGTTTTTCTTTCTACTGAAAGACCTTAAAATGAACGCGCCTTTTATAAATCCCTGCAGATGGGAATTGCTCCTTGTCTAAGACTAAATTTCTGTCGCTCAATAGAATGAACCTGTGGTCATTTAGTTGGGCAGCACCTCCAAACTTTTAATCTTCTGTCATGTTAAGTATATTGATGGTTGACTTTCTCAGTTCCGTTCTTGGGTTAACAAACAAACAAAAGTGCTTGGAATGCCTCACAGCCTACCTTAAAACAGGCTCAGATCTGTTGTAGTGAGTCAGGAAAGACTGATGTAGTTGAAGTAGGATAGGAACATCAAAGAACTCCTACCCTATATAGAATTGATGAGAAACCTTTATTTCAGAAAGCTTGATCTTTTCCTAATGGTAATGCTTTTTTTTCATTAGGAACTTGCTTAACGATTAGATTTCTGACCAGTTTCACCAGAAAAAGCCTTTTCTCAGAAACAAAAATAAAGGGGACAAAGGCTAATGATTTTCATTTCTGCTTACATAAAATATTCAGTAAATTGAAAGTATGCATGCTACTTAAATATGGAAGAAAATAAATGCAAGAGACTGTTGGTCATCAGAGAATATTAGTATTTTCTCCTGTTTTTTCATTATAATTTACTTTCTCCTTATTCCTTTATATGAGTTTTTCCTCAAATGGATGATGAAATGTTTGTGGTATTCCCTAAAATGTTATTAGATTTGTGCTTTAAGGCAGTACTTAATTTCTTATCATTTGGTTAGTATACTTTACATTTAAATGTGTTTTTTAAAATCACTTTTTTATTTCTACACTTAAAAAAAATCTTGATTGTGTATACATTTAGCAACAATTTAGACAGTTGTTGCTAAATTTTTCCCTACGCAGCTCTCACATCTGGCACAGTATCCAAGATTTTCTGAAGTAGCTGAAGGGGATGTAGGATGGGGGCTATTAGATTGCTATATGCAATTTGCTTTCTTTGTCATTATTTTTAATATTGCTGAATTACAGTTAAATTAACTCTCAGTAATCTTTGTAAAAAATCTTGTTGAAAACATCAAAAATTGATTTTCTTCTAAGTTTTATTTATAGTGTCAGGAGTGAACAAAAATTGGTTCAAAAACATGAAAAATTAGCTGAGTAATCAATAAATAACTGACAGCCATGAATATAACTATTCTTAGGAAGCATTTAAATGTATATGTGGAACAAGATGGGGTAGCATATTGCTTCCCAATATCTCACTTTAGTATTTAATTAATTATTAATCCAATATGAGATAGCATATATCTTAGAAAGTGTAACTAACACACTTTTCATGGCCTAACCATGCAACAATGCATTTTTCCCCATTTTAACATATTCTTAGACTTTTGAAGTCTTTCATAGGAATAATAGTGTAATTATCAGAGTAATTTTTAAAAATACTTTCCCCAACCTTTAAAGAAAACAAATTCATCTTGAAAATTGGTATAGGAAACTGTTTAATGTAAAAGTAGTGTACTTTACACAAGCAACCACTAGTACATATAATATATAAATATGCTTGTGAGATCATTTCTATATTGCCCCCCCAGGAAGATATCATTAATCTGTTAGTCTTCATGTAGAACCAATTATATACAGTTCTTATAAGTTCATTTCAGCCTTGACTTGAGTACTCCATGTACTCCATAAACTTTGATTCTGCCTTATTTTCTAGATAGTTTTGTAGTATGGGCAAATGTCAATTTGTCAAAGATATATAAGCCATTACCTGGGGGGAGGGGGTAGACTGTACCAGATTTTACTTTTGATATCCAAATATAAAAGGTTATAGGATAAACAAGCTGAATAACTTTTTCTTAAGTTATTTATGTAAAAATTTGTTCTTGGAGTTATGAATGTTAGAAGTAATACACACAAACAAATATAATATTTAAAACATTGTTAAAATTCTTTTAAAATACTCTATTTTCAAAATATATATGCAGCAAAAGTTAAATTTTTTTATATTTCTTTCATTATTTCCTAGATAAATTGCAAACTAAAATTTGAGTTCTAAACATTTGAGACAGAATCCTAACATTTCTAAGTATAAACATAGAACAATTTATAAAAGTAGTATTAAAAGGATTAAAAAACAAACAAAAAAGATTAAGAGCAGGAGGAGAACTCCAAGAGGAAATAATACAGTCTACCCACCTGCCCTTGGGAAGATTAAATTCAAACATCTCAGACTGAAAAGTATTCATCTGGATTTTAAGGATTTTACTTGGAAGAATCCACAGTCTCCTACAATAAACCTGTCATTATGCTAATTATTCTGATTGGTCTCTTCTCCCTGGTATCCTGCTCCCTACCTTCATCCCCACATGCCATTATAAAAACAGCAACAAAACAAATTAGCAAATGAAAATGAAAAGTGGAAAGTTGATTGTTTTAAAAGTCAAGATCATAAATTTCTTTGTAATCATAATTGGATAATCTCCATCTTCCACCATCTGCATCTGATTTAAGAACTACAATTTTTTTGTTTTTTTCCTTTGATTTGATCTTAACCTATGATTTTATCAGTGTAGCAAGTGCCTGCTTAGTAATTCCCTCTTCCAACACATGTGGCACCTTCTATGAAATGTTAATCATAAATGCCAAGGACATTGAGAAGGTAAGTGCCCAGGGTCACACAATCAGTATATTCAAAAGATGGAATTTGAATTTCAGTTTTCCTGACACTAAGGCTAACTGTATCCACTAAGCAAACATCTCTTATAAAATTGCTTTGGCTTTAAAGGCATTTCTTTTTATCCAAATTCATATCTATACAACTACAATTTCCTTGGTGTTTTATATGTTAGAAGGTCAGAAAGATAACTGAAGGACTAAGAAAGTAGTGATATTTTTCTTTTATTTATACTTTTAGCAAAAATTAACCATCTTCAAAGATAACACCATCTTTATATTTATTGTTTTCTACACTATAATCTAATCAAGAATTTTAGGAGGAGAGGACTCCCAAAAAGTTCTAATATATTTGGCTCAAATTGGATGAACTATATGAAGTACAGCAAAGAGACTTCTCTCACCTCAACCCATGCTTAAACAGTTAGAGTAAATTAAAAAACTTAATCTCTAGGAAAGTATCATAAACATGACTAGACTTTTAATGGAAGGTTGAGTTTTAAGTTCATAATTAGTTGTTATACACTTTCCCTCCAAATTACTATCTCTAATATATAAATATTATGCATACACATACCCATATGCGTATATACATTATGTGTATAATGTTCCTCCTCTTAAAACAGACCAATTACTTGAAGATAAACTTGATAAATTTTTACCAAGTTTTTGTTTTCTGATGCATAAAATGTTCTCAGTTAGGATTCCAATTTCGCTTTTTAGCTTTCTATTTCATTTTGGAATACCCTGTCTCAAAAAACAAAGAAAAAAAGACTTTCTTACTCACAGTTCAGTCTGTAAATGACTATTTAATTTAGCTTTTAAAGACTGGAATTTTGAATTACATTTTTATATCAAAAAGAACATTTTAAATTGCATCCTTGAGAAACTGTATGAGATAACAAATTTAATACTGACCTATTCATAACTTCTTTCTTTTATCAGTATATTAGAATACGACAAATAATGGTTCCTAAATGCCTTGCCTTTTTCAGAGTGAGAAGTGTGTGTGTGTGTGTGTGTGTGTGTGTGTGTGTGTTCAACCTACTTTCAGAAAACTAGAAAAAAGTTATGGAAAGCTATAACAATATTTTTTTTTCTGAAGAAAAGAACTTTATAGTCTTTTATGTATTGAGCTGACCAGGGAACCAAGAGGAAACAAAGTATTTTAAGTTAGAGTTACCATATCTAGCTAAATTGGCCATATGTCATTATTTTAAGGGAAAAATTGCATTGAAAAAAGATTAGATATAAATTTTTGTATATTTTAAGCAAGTTGTTTCTAATTTCAACTTGTAGACATCTGAGGCCAATCTGAGTTACTCCTTACAGTTTTTTATTTGTTTTGTCTTACCAGTATGTTTACATTAGAGATGACTGATAAAATTAAACTAATGATTCTCATTTTGGCTACTTAATTACTTAAATAAAGATAATATCCCACACCTAAAATGACTTTGATCATTATGCTTTGGTGTCAGAAGGGGGAAAAATTTATTTTGATAAAGAAGTTATTCTCTAATAGGATAGGTAACTGAATAAGCTACTATTTTGTGTGTATGTATATGTGTGACAGCTTGATCTTTTGTGTCTACAAATTTCCATTAATTTGTTTATTAGCTTATTTGGCACTACTAAAATATGTGAGATACATGTGAAATTTAAGGAGAAAAATAAATTGCAGTTGCTAATATTTTCAAGCATATTTTTTCTTTTCCATTAAATCATAAAAGACTTATACATACTTCCCTCCTATCATATCCCCATTTTTCCATTTTTCACTTTTTTTCTTCTGAACTTAACCATATAAAGATTAACATTTCTATATACAGAATAGAACAGATGATTATTTGTAAAACTGCCAGGCTCTATTAGGTACAACATGCTTTTTTCAATATTTATAATAAATTCATAATTTCATTTTAATTTTTATTACCCTGAACTCAAATTAAAAAAGAACTTTTATATATAGTAATCAAAAAAGAATATGAAGCTGTGAATATTTTATATTGCATGTTTCTTTTTAAAAAGTATATAATCTTTTTGTGTCACTTTTAAAGATATTCTGAATTTTCTTTTACTCTCTACGGTGCAGTTTTTAAAAATGCCTCAATTGCCCCTTCTTTTGTTCTTTAAAACTCCCTCTACCCACCTGTTCTTTTCACAGTTAAATAAAAACAAAAAAAAATCACAGAATAGGTAACAGAATTTAGGAAGAAGAGTACTTCTTGTCACTGCCTGATACAATTCGAGCCTTCAGAGTTTTTGGCTTACAGAGGCACTTCTTGTCTCCCAAAATATGCAACAGCATTTCTGAGGGGTTGGTTCCTAAATGATCATCTTTTATTCTATTTTGAGGTATTCCATTCAGCATTTTGTATGGTCACCAAAAAACAGCTGTTTTTCAAGGAAAGAGTCACAAGGTCCAATGACATCTGGAGATGGTGTCATCATTGAATCATAGCAGGAAGACATTAATTTCTTCTATACTGACTTGCAACTCAGTCAATCAAAAGGAAAAATTGTTATTAAACTGGTCACTTGTAAATTTCTGTGAATTTTAGATGTTATCATATAAGTATGGTAGGTTTAATTCCAATTAAACTATGCATTGGTAAATAAATCATGAAGCATAGTTGTCACATTTTTTTCAGTTCTTATTTGTATTATCTTTTTCATATTTTTATTTTCATTTCTATCTTTGTGACCTGAGCAAATGAATTAATACTTTCACATTAGGGTTTCTATCTATGGAATGGGAGTGATATTAGATAATCATTTAATTTTGAGAGCAATAAAATCAAATATAAATAATTCATTTTGATAACTTAGAATGAAAATTCCCATTTAAATATAGGAATAATATTAATTTATTAGACATAATAAAGGAGTAGACTATATCTTTTTGTAATTAACATTTTTTCATTTCTTCACTTTACTCATAAAAGAGGTTATTGCTTTATTTTCAGTATACCTTGATGTTGATGTTTGCTTATTAAAAGAATCATGTTTTTTGATCATCACATATACTTGCTTCACATTTAAATATAAATTTTAATATAGCAATAAATATTTTAGTTTTCCAAAAGGATAGTATTGATATTCTTTGTGTGCATCTCACTATCTCTCTGTCTCTCTCTCCCACCCTCACTCTTCACCCCAGTGTTGATATCTGAGATTTCTTTTGTTTCCTTTTGGTATATTGTTTGCTTTAGATACTTTGAGAAAAAAAAAATCCCACAACATCCTCACAAATTATGTCACATTCAGTATTAACTTCTTGGATGTATAACTGGTCTAACCAGATGCTTTTCTCATTTTTGTTTCCTTTAGTACTATTCCTCCTCAAATTTAAGCATTTCTGAGACTATAATGTTATAGTCCAACTGTGTTGGCTTTACTTTGATAGTAAAAAGAGTTTGTAATGATAAATCTTTACAGATCTTTTCCTTCTTTAACCTGTTTGTTTTTCTCCTCCACTCAAAGTTCTCAGTGGATTTTACTTAATTGAGTTTCTTACCCACTTTTATTTAAGCTGTTTTTACTCTCTGTTTCTGTGAGGCAGTATTTCTCATTATTCATAATCTTCCATTCTTCTCCATAGGATTTTACAAAGAAATTTATATATGAGATAATTGCTACATTCACTTACATATTTGTCCAATTATCAAGCCAAATGTTTTGTGACTAAAGCAATGCTAAAGTTGTTTTGATATTTAATATAATATGTTTCCCTTCTATCTAAATAAATGATAACGTCTAATGATGTTTAAGTTAGCCTGCATGTGTGATTTTTTTTTGCTCCTTTGAATGTGAGTCTAATTTTGGACATATCTCCTTCCACAGATACTAGCTATACGATTATGGATAAATCACCTAACTTCCCATAACCTTACAGTCCTCATTTCTTAAATGGTAGTAGTATTTCTTGTAGTTAACTGCCTCACTAGGTTGTTTTAAGGATCAAATAAGATAAAACATATTGCAAACCTGAAACTGATATATAAATTTTAATAGAAACGTTATTCTTTTCTCATTGTGTCAATCTGCACAATTATGTACCCAATAATGTATTTTTTAGCATGACAAATATACTTCATTGTGTCAGAAAAACTCTTTTAATTTTTGTTTGTGAAGTGTTTGGATTTTGAGTCAGTCTAAGCTACATAAAACAGAAAAAAAATGAGAAAAACTTTTTCCCACAGGACTTGGCAAAAATTCAAAACAAATATGCATTGAAAGGAAAAAAAAACACCTTTACAACAAAACTGTCTCTGTCCCTGTATCTTTCGTTTTCTTTCTCTACCCTTTTTATGGTCTCTGCCTTGACTATTCGTTATTTTACAAACTTTGATTTGCTCTGTTTCTCACTTGGACCAACTTGTCCTTCCTTGAAAAGATCTTCTTTCTGGAACTCACCATATTGGTGCATTTTAGTATGGACACCCAGTTGACTTTAATTCACTGTACAGCAGAAATCTCAGGCACGCTACCAACCTTTGCCTTTCAGCACCAGGAATTATAAATGTTTCCATCTTACCCAGCTCCTTTTCTCTCTTTATAACTTCTAAACTATGTATCACCTTTACAATTCAGCAGGAAATCAGACACAAGAAATTAATTATAAAACACAAGCATACATGATAAGAATTCTGTAGAAGAGGCAACTAAATGATTGTGAGGTCCCTGAGGAGAAAAATTATTACCAACAAGTCACATATTAAAAAAATAGTCAGAAAGAAAGAAAGTGGGATATGGCCTTGGTAGGTTTGGTTTCTTACTTGTAAACAGTGTTAGTCTATGTCTGCTGGACATTTTTAACTTTAATAGAAAACCCTTCTTTTAGGAATAAAGCACAAATCCCTTCACTACTTAATTCTACATCTCTTGGACACATTCCATTTTGTCATTGTTCTAAAAAAAATGATGCCCAGAATGGAATACAATATTCCAGATATAACTTCCTCACAGCAGAATATAATAATCTCTTGTCCTGAACCCTCCAGTTCTATCAATGAGGTCTAAGGTCACATTCTTTTCTTTCTTCCTTTCTTTCTTTTTTTTTTGATTGTCATGGCATATAGATGCTTTATTTTAAACTTGCAGTTTGCTAGAAATCCTTTCCCCCCCACCCCATAACCATTTACTACTCATTCTTTCACTACCTTGTAATTGTACAGCTAATTTCATTAATTCAAAGTTATAATTACAAGGTTTATCCTTTTTAAATTCTATTTGTTGATCTATTTTTCTTGATTATCATGATCCTCTTGGATCCTTATTTTGCCATCCAAGATATTATCTTTCCCATTTCAGGTCATTTGCAGATTAGAGAAGCAGATCAGGGTCGCTTCATCAAAGTTCACTTAGATCCTTAAGGTCAACCATCAGAGATCATCTTCCCAGCATATGACTTTAGTTTAACATAAACGCATTCATCACTAATTCCGGGGTTCAGTTTTTCAAGCATTTCTGAAACATAACTATAGAAGCTTTCCTTTTGCCTATATCTATTGTACATACAAGAACATTTAAATTTTATCAGATGCCTTATTGATTTCTATATATAATGTCAATGATATTTGTTTTTATTATGATTTTTTAGCATTTTTATTTTTTGCATTTAATAGAATTTTATTTTTTCCAGTTACATGTAAAGATAGTTTTCAACACTCATTTTTATAAGACTTTGAATTACAGATTTTTTTCTTCTTCTCTCTTTTTCCTCCCCCTCTTCAAAACAATAAGCAATCTGAAATAGATTATACATATACATTTTAAATATATGTGCAAATTAGACATGTTGTGAAAGAAAAAATCCGAACAAAAAGGAAAAACCATGAGAAAGGAAGAACAAAAAAAGTGAATAGCATGCTTTGTTCTCCATTCAGTCTCCATAGTTTTTTATCTGGATGTGGATGGCATTTTCCATCATGTCTTTTGAAATTGTCTTGGATCTCTGTATTGTTGAGAAGATTAAGTCTATCATAGTTGATCATTCATATTTTTTTTTGTTCCACCATTATGATAATTCTCTTAAAGAAGAAAATGAGATGTCTGGCTTGAACTGTTTTTTCACCCTATGTTTAGTCTTACTGATTGATACTTCTCTTTCTAAATTTTTACAAACCACTCCTTTAACAATGCATTCTAAAATTCAGGAATTGAAAGGTTTTTTACATATACATACATACATATATAAATATATATATATGTATATATATATATATTTTTTTTTTTGGCTGAGGCAATTGTGGTTATGTGACTTGCCCAGGGTCACAAAGCCAGGAAGTGTTAAGTATGTGAGGCCAAATTTGAACTCAAGTCCTCCTGACTTCAGGGCTGATACTCTATCCACTACACCAACTAATTGCCTCTGTTGACATATATTTTGAGACATGCACGCATCCTCTTTTGTCAAAATTAAGATATTTTCTTTTTTTCAATTCTGTGTCACTTCTCCCAACTTCATATTTGTTGAGAAATTAGCAAATGTGACTCATTAATCTTGTTTGCAAAGTGTACCTTTAACTATTGGTCATCCAGACCTGGTGACTTAAAAACATTGAAGGAAGAAAGGTGTTTTCTTAACATCTATTCAGATATTTTTAATTCAAAGTTTCTTTTAGTTCTTTGTTCTCTGTATACGCACAATATTCTCTTTGTTAAAGGAAAAGAAATAAGAATAGGTATAAAAAGTTGTCATTTCTTTTACTTACCTGTTGTTATAATATCTATCTACCATGAGCCATGGTCCTATCCTGACTTTGACTTTGATAAAATGTCAATGAATTAATCAATAAAAATTTATTAAGCACTTCCTGCATGCTATGCACTTGTGCAAAGTTCTGGCATGCAATGAAAGTCGGAGCTTGCATTCTAATGCAGGAGACACATGCATATATTTTAATAGATATAGATATATGATACATGAAGGAAAGGTGAGTTTCCACAAAAGGCTTCCTGCAGAAGATGAGGTTTCAACTGAGTCTAAAATTAAAAAAAAACATGGATTGAAAAAGTCTAGAGAAAGAGGGAAAGTGGCAAGTAGACTCACTGTGAAAAGACATAGGATTAATAGATAGAGGGAGCAGAAAGGAGGCCAGTGTGGCTAAATCAGTCTATGTGGAGAAAAATAAAATATAGGAATGTAAAAATAGAAAGGATCCAAGCCATGAAGAACTCCTGACCCCATTGCCTTAGAAAAAAACTCACTAGGAAAATTAATATATCTGATTTTTTTAAAGTAGTAAATTTTGCTGTTTTACCACTAGTCTACACACACACACACACACACACACACACACACACACACACACACACA
>JAJPUD010002258.1:56428-79386 GCA_023553655.1 Myrmecobius fasciatus
ATCAACAGCCTCCTCTAGATTGTAACCTTAATTTATTTTTGTAACTTCCTCAGCCAAAGATTAGGGCTTTTCATATAATAGGGACTTAATAAGTGTTTTCTGAAGTAGAACAAAGAATAAAAGAAAAAAATGGTCAAATTCCTCAGCACCAAATGTCTGCATCTTCCTTTAATTCACTCAGTAACTCTGTTTTGGCCCAGATTATGTCAGCCAATTGCATCTAATTCAAGCAGTGAAAATCAATCTAGGTGTTTAAATATTAAGATAGTAATATTTTACTGCTGCATTACTGGAAGTGATCTTGATTTTTACTTGTCTGATTCTTGCTTCAAGAAGCCAGGTTCATTTCTCTCTTTTCATTTTAGGTCACTCTTACTTACGATGTTTACTTTGAACACTGATAATAGATAAAGAGAATCACACACACACACACGCACACACACACACACACACAAAGAGAGAAAGAGAAGGGGGGAAGAGAGAGAGAGAGACAGAGAGAGACAAGGAGACAGAGACAGAGACAAGGGCCTAAAGAAAAAGAAAGAGTGACAGATAGAGAGACAAACACAGATACAGACACATAGATACAGAGACATAGAAAGACAAAAAAAAGACAGAGAAGACAGAGACAGAAAGGGACACAGACAGAGACAAAGATAGAGGAGCAGAGGTAGAGATAGACATAGAGAGAAACAGAGACAAAGAGAAAGACAGAGGCAGAGAGAAAGAGAGACAGAAAAAAAACAGAGAGAGATAAAGAAAAAGAGGAAAGCATCTATAAAAAATTCCCTTTTCTTCTCTTTTGTGCTGTCTCAATAATTCTTGGCTTCCAATTAATTGCAATACACTCCTTCTTTATCCATATGTACAAATCAGGAACTCCAATTTTTGAAGGGGACAGAATAATCAAAATATATTAAATGCTAAAACCATTTAAACCATAATTACAATATGAATTTCTTCAGAATAAACCATATTTAAGGTAGGGGTTTATAAACAGGTTGATATGGCTACCAATTTATTGTGATTCTGAAAAGTTTTTGTCAACCTTAACTTGATACTGGTCCAGCAATCCATACTTTACTTGTCTTAACCTGAGTAAAACAGGAGAGAAGACAGGAGCTTTATTCAGCCTGGCATAATTTAGGCTGTCACATCTCCTCACTTGGGAACTCCTTTCTTCAGAAGGTGGCCTTCTGGTCATATGTATGCCAGTCAGTTGTTTTCTTCCTCAGTATGAGCCTGACAGATGCACCTTGATTTATACTTCCCATTAGGAAATACAAGACCCTTGAAGATCCTGTCAAAGTCACAGGTCACTTGTAGTCATATATTTTATTTTACCTTTTTTTATTTCCTTTTTGGCCAAAAAAGCACCCTCTCTCTTCAGACAGTATTTTAACTCTGCAATGCACATTTATGCCACCAACTCAATATATTTGGAAGCTTTATTATGAATGACTCTTTCCTCAAGCCCAGTATCTCCTAAGAATAATGTGCTATTATTTTGATCTTTATATCTCCTGTATAATCATGTCCTGTTCAAGGTGATACTCCTCAGATGATAGGGAAGTCCTAGTCCTACAAAATCCTTATCAAATATTTTGTCAAGCATTTTGGAACAAAGTGGCTTTGTATTGGTCAGTCTTCTGTGTACCAGTGACAGTGTAAAGACACTCCCCCAACCACCCTCCAAAAAAAACGATTCAAACTTTGCTTATACCTGCTTCCAGAGTTGAACTGAAAGTATAAAAAAGACTGAAATTAGTTATCTCAAAATGGGGGTCAATTCCAATGGGTATAGGGGACAGTTTTCCCTTGAATCACTCAGTCATTCAGATAATCTCTTTACCTACCATAAATGTAAAGTTACTATGTACTAAGCTTAGATTTCTGTCACCATTTATATGCAATTTAAATTGTATTAGTTTTACAACCTTGGCAAGTATTTATTCAGTTTTTCATGGTCATTGAATAACCTAATGAAAATATTAGGTCATCCATTGATGTCCATTGATAGTTACTGAATAGTTATTGATAGTTACTGAATATTAATTCAGTAGTTTCATTCTGAGAAGTGACAAAACACATTTTCTATTGCTTATTTCCTAGCAAATTATTTATAATTGTGGGTTTATATTTAGCTAATATTCTAAAAGGTATTGTTTTCATTATGAATTCTAAAGACCTTAGCAAAAGCATTAAAAAATCTAAAATATCTAGACATAGTTTAATCAGAATAAGAATTTGATGTTCATGTATTTAAATCAGTTAAGAGAAAGGATGGCTTTATTTTTAATTTAACACTACAAGTTTACCATCCTTAATTCTCCCTTAACCAACTTTCATTTTATATGATATTCTATGGGAATTCATTCACGGACTTAATTTGGTTATACTCTAATGTATACCTTTTAAAACACCAAATTCTAGTTCCTATTAGGGTATCATGACACAGTACCAATATGTCCCTTAACCTCTCAAATTCCTGGAGGGAGATACTTATAAATTATCCTCTCTAAACCCCTAGGTGGAGTGCTCAGCAAACGTTCATTTGTAATCATGATGATGCTATCCAAGTAACAATTCTTGTGTTTCAAATTAAATATATGCTGAAACCTTTAAATGAAATTTTTTTTTTATCTAGAGAGAAAATAGGAAACAGCAATGCACTCAGTGTGCTTTGGAAGCTTTATATAATGGCACTCACTGTCTAAACATCTTTACTGAGGAACTGTTCTGAAAAGAATAAAAAATGTTAGGAAAGTTCCCAGTTGTGCATTTTGAAATATAAATGGCTGTATCTACAAGGTATAGAAATTAGATGACATTTTTATAGACTTACCCAAGTAGGTGACTCAGTGGTTAGAGTGCCAAGCCTAAATATTGGAAAACTTATCTTCCTGAGTTCAAATGGGCCTCAGATGCTTACTAGCTGTATGACCCATAGGTAAGTACGTAACCCTGTTTGCCTCAGTTGTTACATCTATAAAATGAACTGGAAAAGAAAATACCAAACCATTCCAGTATATTTGCCAAGAAATCTCCAAACGTGGTCACAAAGCGTCAGTCAGACCTGAAGATCAGTAATGTCCAGCTCATGGCTCTCTTCAACAATGAGTTATTTCAAACCAGTTCCAATTGTACAGTGATGAAGAAAGCCATCTACACTCAGAGAGAGTCCTGTGGGACTGCAACATAGAATTTTCATGCTTTCTGTTGATGTTTGCTTGCATTTTGTTTTCCTTCTCAGGTTTTTTTTTCTTATAGCTCTGATTTTTCTTGTAGAGCAAGATGATTGTATAAATATGCATACACCTATTGGATTTGTGTGTTTTTTAACATTGTTTTTTTTTATAAAGCTTTTTATTTGCAAAACATATGAGTGACCTTTCAACATTGACCTTTGCAAAAAAACTTTTTTTCCCAAGCTTTTCCTTTCCCTCCCCCCGCCCCCCACCCCTAGATGACAGGTAATCTAATACATGCTAGATAGGATAAATTATATGACAAGTACAATACATGTATACATATCTATACAGTTATCTTACTGCACAAGAAACATCAGATCTAGAAAGAGAAGAAGAAAAAAAACAACCTAAGAAGGAAAACAGAATGCATGGAAATATTCACAGAAAGCGTTAAAATGCTGTGTTGTGGTTCACTCTCAGTTCCCACAGGCCTCTCTCTGGATGTATATGACTATCTTCATCGCAGCACAACTGGTTTGAATCACATCATTGTTGAAGAGAACCATGTCTATCAAAATTGATCATCGTATAGTCTTGTTGCTGTGTATAATGTTCTCCTGGTTCTGCTGATTTCACTCAGCATCAGTTCATGCAAGTCTCTCCAATCCTCTCTGAAATCCTCCTGTTGGTCATTTCTTACAGAACAATAATATTCCATAACATTCATATACCATAATTTATGCAGCCATTCTCCAATTGATGGGCATCTTTTCAATTTCCAGTTTCTTGCCACTACAAAAAGGGCTGCCACAAACATTTTTGCACATGTGGGTCCCTTTCCCTCCTTAAAAATCTCTTTGGGATATAGGCCCAGTAGAAACACTGCTGGGTCAAAGGGTATGCACTGTTTGATAACTCTTTGAGCATAGCTCCAAATTGCTCTCCAGAATGGTTGGATCCGTTCACAGTTCCACCAACAATGTATCAGTGTCCCAGTTTTCCCACATCCCCTCCAACAGCTATCATTATCATTTCCTGTCATTTTAGCCAATCTGACAGGTGTGTAGTGGTATCTCAGAGTTGTCTTAATTTGCATTTCTCTGATCAATAGTGACTTGGAGCACCTTTTCATGTGACCGGAAATAGTTTCAATTTCTTCGTCTGAAAATTGTCTGTTCATATCTTTTGACCATTTGTCAATTGGAGAATGGCTTGAATTCTTATATATTTGAGTCAATTCTATATATATTTTAGAAATGAGGCCTTTATCAGAACCTTTGGATGTAAAAATATTTTCCCAGTTTACTGCTACCCTTCTAATCTTGTCTGCATTCATTTTGTTTGTACAAAAACTTTTCAACTTGATATAGTCAAACTTATCTATTTTGTGATTAATGATGACCTTTAGTTCTTCTTTGGTCACAAATTCCTTCCCCCTCCACAGGTCTGAGAGGTAAACCATCCTACATTGTTCTAATTTGTTTATAATATCATTCTTTATGCCTAGATCATGAATCCATTTTGACCTTAACTTGGTATATGGTGTTAGGTGTGGGTCAATGCCTAATTTCTTCTAGACTAGTTTCCAATTATCCCAGCAGTTTTTGTCAAATAGTGAGTTTTTATCCCAAAAACTGGGGTCTTTGGGTTTATCGAACACTAGATTACAATTGTCATTGAGTATTTTGTTCTGTGAATCTAACCTATTCCACTGATCCACTACTCTATTTCTTATCCAGTACCAAATGGTTTTGGTGACCACTGCTTTATAATATAGTTTTAGATCTGGTGCAGCTAGCCCACCCTCATTTGCATTTTTTTTCATTAATTCCCTTGAAATTCTTGACCTTTTGTTTTTCCAGATGAATTTTGTTGTTATTTTTTCTAGTTCAGTTAAATAATCTCTTGGGAGTTTGATTGGTATAGCACTAAATAGATAGATTAGTTTAGGTAGTATTGCCATCTTTATTATATTCGCTCGACCTATCCAAGAGCACTTGATGTTTTTCCAATTGCTTAGATCTGACTTTATTTGTGTGGAGAGTGTTTTGTAGTTTTGCTCATATAGATCCTGACTTTCCCTTGGCAGATATATTCCCAAATATTTTATACTATCGATAGTTATTTTGAATGGAATTTCTCTTTGTATCTCTTGCTGTTGCATTTTGTTGGTGATGTATAAAAATGCTGATGATTTATGTGGATTTATTTTGTATCCTGCAACTTTGCTAAAGTTGTGGATTAATTCTAATAGTTTTTTAGTTGATTCTCTAGGGTTCTCTAAGTAGACCATCATATCATCTGCAAAGAGTGATAATTTGGTTTCCTCATGACCTACTCTAATTCCTTTAATCTCTTTTTCTTGTCTTATTGCCAAGGCTAGCATTTCTAATACAATATTGAACAGTAATGGTGATAGTGGACAACCTTGTTTCACCCCTGATCTTATTGGGAATGGTTCCAGTTTATCACCATTACATATGATGTGAGCTGATGGTTTTAAATAGATGCTACCGACTATTTTAAAGAAAAGTCCATTAATTCCTATACTCTCTAATGTTTTTAATAGGAATGGATGTTGAATTTTATCAAATGCTTTTTCTGCATCTATTGAGATTATCATATGGTTTTTGTTAGTTTGGTTATTAATATAGTCAATTATGTTAATAGTTTTCCTAATATTGAACCATCCCTGCATTCCTGGTATAAATCCTACTTGGTCATGGTGTATTATTCTAGGAATGATTTTCTGTAATCTCTTTGCTAATATTTTATTTAAGAGTTTTGCATCAATATTCATTAAGGAGATTGGTCTATAATTTTCTTTCTCTGTTTTTGTTTTACCTGGTTTAGGTATCAGTACCATGTCTGTATCATAAAAAGAGTTTGGTAGGAGTCCTTCATTTCCTATTTTTTCAAATAGTTTATATAATATTGGAGTTAACTGTTCTTTAAATGTTTGGTAGAATTCACATGTAAATCCATCTGGTCCTGGGGATTTTTTCTTAGGGAGTTGATTAATGACTTGTTCTATTTCTTTTTCTGAAATGGGACTATTTAAGTAATTTATTTCCTCTTCTGTTAATCTGGGCAATCTATATTTTTGTAGATATTCCTCCATTTCACTTAGGTTATCAAATTTATTGGCATACAGTTGGGCAAAGTAACTCCTGATTATTGCTCTAATTTCCTTTTCATTGGTGGAAAGTTCTCCCTTTTCATTTTTGAGACTAACAATTTGATTTTCCTCTTTCCTTTTTCTAATTAAATTAACTAGAGGTTTATCTATTTTGTTGGTTTTTTCATAAAACCAACTTTTAGTTTTATTTATTAATTCAATAGTTTTTTTTACTTTCAATTTTACTAATCTCTCCTTTTATTTTTAGGATTTCAAGTTTGGTATTTGATTGGGGGGTTTTAATTTGTTCTTTCTCTAGCTTTTTTAGTTGCAAGCCCAATTCATTGATTTTCTCTTTTTCTATTTTATGCAAATAAGCATCTAGAGATATACAATTTCCCCTTTTTACCGCTTTGGCTGAATCCCACAAATTTTGGTATGTGGTCTCATTATTGTCATTCTCTTGAATGAAATTAGTAATTGTGTCTGTAATTTGCTGTTTCACCCATTCATTCTTTAGGATAAAATTATTTAGTTTCCAATTGATTTTTGGTCTATTTTCTCCTGGCCTTATATTGTTTTTTAACATTGTTAACATGTATTGGAATGCCTGCTAACTAGGGGAAGTAGTAGGGAGAAGGAGAGAAAAATTTGGAACAGAAGGCTTTGCGAGGGTCAATGTTGAAAAATTACCCATATATATGTTTTGCAAATAAAAAGCGTTAATAAAAAAAAGACAGAGAGAGAGAAGGCTTTGTAGTGAAGTCTCTCTCTGTTTGGGATCCCTTTCCAAAGTGGCACAGGAAGAGACATGACACATCAAAACCAGGATTTTCAAGGACTTTGCTGGAATGGACACTCCCTCCATAAATACATTGCCAACCCTCAAAATAAATAAATAATGTCCAGCAAAATGGTTTAATTGATATGAAATGAAGGATCACACTGGCCTGAAATTTATTTTGGTCTTTTTTGAGAGGTAGGAAGGTAGGGAAAGTCACTAAATGCTTTTAGCAAGTTTCAGGTCTTCCATGCTTTTTATTGATACTCAGATGGATATTTTGCCATCCCATAAAGAGAGGGCAGTATTTTCTCTTCTACTAGAGGCAGGGAATTTTCATTTTCATCTTTGTAACCCCCAGTATATGACCCAATGTTTTGTACAGAGTGGGTAACCACTTAGTAAATATTTATGAAATTTAATTTAATTAACTTAGTTGCCTGTATTAAGTTAATTCTTCTCTATTATTGATTTAATAATCAAGTTGTTTCCACTGAACTTAAAAGTTGTTATACCAATAAATATTTTTAAATGTAAATGATAGCTCCAGTAATTAGTTATGGATATAGAGAAGGTCCTTTTTGACCTTATATCATGGAAGCATGCTTGATTTCAGTAGTTGTATCTAACTTCATCACCTTCTTACTGAGTACTCACTAGCAACTAGGCTTTCTAGGAATTTCTAGACATTGCATTATAGTTTGTAACTAATTGGTTTTTAAATGTATTTTTTGCTTTTGATGAAGCACAATTCTTTTGCCCCTTAATTACTTTTTAATAAAATGTCTCAACTGGAGTGAAAATGAAATTAAGAATGTTTTTTTTTCTATTACCTGTCACTAGTCACCCAGTCATTAGGGAAAAGAAATAAAGCAATTCAAGTTTATAGACACACACACACACACACACACACACACACACACACACACCCCATTTTTTACAGTCCTGTCTTAGAAATGAGGGAGCAGATAGATGACTGTATAAATTATTATGAGCTCCCTATTATTATAAGTATATCCTGATTTAAATAATTCATATGTAACTGGCCCCTACTGCATGAAGGTCAAGTATATGTCATATTTCATTGTATTCCTCCCCTTCAGAGTTCTCTAGTTCCCCTAAGAGGCCTGGAGAGTGTCTATGGAGAGTGTCAAATGGTTCCAGCCCCCTCCAATGTTATATCCTTAATTATAGGGGAGGATCATTTACAAACCAATTTCATTAAATGGCTAACAGTCAGATTCATTTTTAGATAGAAATATTTATTTCAAAACATACTAATAAATATACCAACTGTCTCCAGTAACAGAGGAGACATAAATCCCCTTCCCCAACTCTCTGCCCACTTATCTCCCTTTGGACTACCTTGGTCTCTAGGAAGGGGGAAGGGATTAGGTTCCTAGTTTTATTTGGTTCCTATAGAGCATAGAATAAGTTAATTGTCTAAAACTCCATTCAGGCTCAAGTCTAAAGTACCCTAGATTCTTAGAACTTTCATGCCAGGCTCATCTGTTGCACCATCCTGTCTACAAGTCTGGCTCCAACTCCAGAGTCCCATAAGAATCACTTTGAGCACCTGAAACAGGATAAACAACATAGAACAGGAACAAATTTCTCAAGGCCCATTTCTCCACACGAGAAAAAGGAGAATAAGGGAAGTCCTTCCCTACTCACCAGTTCAGTGAATGTGAAGCAGGAAGGAACACATAAGTAATAAAAGTCAAAAAGAAAGCAGCAGTAAGAACATGGCAGAAAACAGTATCTGGGGAAGTCTCACCAGTTTTAAAGATATAGGCACTTCATCAAAAGAGGCTGCCTATATATATATATCTGGTAAGACAGACAGAGACTTCCATATTAGTCCATTAAGGCCTGTTTCAAAGATCCTTCAAGGATGCTTCCATATTAAATGACCTGAGCATGCCCAGATAAGCCTGAGTTACATGCATATAAAATCCAATTTTCAAAATTATTGCATTAAGGGAGCAGTTATTTTCTGTACAAAAGCATTCATCTTATACTTTAAATATATGACAAAAACAAAATAAATACTGTAATAAAAGAGTTTATATTCTACAGTGCAGACAGAGCCTCAATATAGTATACTATCACTACTTTGAAAATGGTGATTTCTACTTTTTAAATGACAAAACCAAACATCCTTTGACTCTTCTAATGATGAAGAAGTGTTACTTTCAACTCATCGTGGTAGGTTTTAGTTCACACTCTGAAACAAAATCTAATGAAATATGTGAATCTCAAATAAGATGAGATGTGAAAAGGTAGAAAATCAATAAACTAAGGTGCAATGATAGTTAAATGAGTGAATAAATGGGCAAACTGAGTATACATGAAAACACCTTATAACACCAAACTTACATTCTATTCCTAGTATTGAGGAAGAAAAGTTATAGGACTTATATTTGATTTTTTTTTCCAGGGTAGCACAGCAACACTAAGGGATTCTTTGAGAGTTATCATTGAAAAAAATAGATATAGATAGGTTAATATCATGTGCCCCATGGTAGCTTGTCTAGTAGAGTTTGGGTTTGGGGAAGTTTTGTGATTTAGTGATAATGTTTTTTTCCTAAATAGCACCCCATGACCCCATGTCCTTTTTACTATTACCATAAAACTCCATAATAAATGCCATTACAAAATGCCAAAACAAATCAACAAATCATCAGTTTCTGGCAATGTACATACGTACTTTTCTCTATACCTCTCTGCTGAGAAAGGGGAAAATGTGCTTTGTGATCAATCTTCTATAGTCATGCTAAGTTTTTAAATACTTACTTAAAATGTGTACCTTATTGTGACTATTATATATGTTGTTCTCCTAGTTATGTTTACTCTGAATTTCTCTCACACAAATATTTTAAGGTTTGTCTAAATTCTTCATATTTGTCATTTCCTTTGACATAACAAAAATCCATTATATTCAAATAACAGAAATTTTTATCCAAATGATGGCTATTTTCTTTCCAAGTATTTGCTACTATTGGAGGGCTGATTTATTTTGTGGAGGTTGTTTTTTTGTTTTTGTTTTTTACATTTTAACTAATAATAACAATAATCTCTCTTTGTTAAAGAGCTTATGAATTGACTTTGCTCATGACAAATTTCTAATTACACTTTTTTGGTGGAGTTGGATATGATAGATACCCCCATTTTTCCCCCACTTTCAACTTGTTGATATTAGTTAAAATAAAAATGTCTACTATGTTCACTTTTTTTCCTCTTGTGGTTTTTCCCTTTTCTTCTGATTTTTCTCTTCCAACATGATTCATATAGAAATGCGTATTTCCAAAGTTAATATGCATGTATACAAAAATCTAAAACATTTAATAAAAAATAAAATACAATAAAATTTTTAAATATGAGATTAATATATAAAAGTCAGTACTAAAATTTTTCTTTGAATTTTCATCTTACAAAGTCAAGCTATTTTTAAATGTAATCTAAATGTAATCTAAAAAGTTTTAGAATCAAAAAGCTGATATTATATCAAAGTGCCAATGAGAGAATACATTTTACTGGCAACAACTCTCAATAGATTCAACCTCTATCCAAAACCGAATTCTTAAAAACCCTTAATCAGTAGCTAGGTTCTGTTAAAACTTAGAGAGAATCCTTTAACACTAGTACATTAGTAATGATCATTGCTGTTAATATTCAATTAAAACAAAATATTTCTGGTTTGTTGTTAATGTTTAAAATCTAATAATTCATCAAAAAAGCAATTGGGCCTTGAAGCTTAATTTAATTTAGCAAAAGTTGTTTTTTGGATTTTCAGAAACTGATTGCATTCCCCAAAGCTAGTCTAAGTATAACTTAGGTTCCTCTTAACAATTATTTCTAGAAGATGTATTAGTGAATTTAAAGTCTTATCTTTTGGTTCTTTATAATTAGCCCTTCCTAGACAAATGTCACATACACAATAAGACAACAACAAAAGTGACTTTGGTTCAAAAGTATCTCTACAACATGAGAGGGGAAAAGGTGGTTTTTTTTCAAGTTTGTTAAAAATCTAAAATTATTTTAATTTAACATTGATTGGTTTTCATTAACCTGTTAGACATTAGAATATAAACTAACACAAGCTCTCTTTAGCTCTCATCCTGGATTTTCTGAGCTTCCTGAGCTTTTCCCCAGGCACCCCTGCTGAATTGCTTTGCTGCCCTAGTGGTTGAATTTCTGGCTGTTGGAAGCTGAGAAAAGTCTCTTCTAAGAAAATCAACACTAGAACTTGAGAAGCCAGCTCTAGGGTAGTATAGGGGAGCCAGAAACTACACAAAATTTCTGCAGCAGGGACAGTCAGGTTTGTTAAATGCCTTTAGCATTCTCTTTACTGTTGAAACCAAATGAAAAATGTGGTTCCTGCTCTCAAAAAGGACTTGGAACAGTTGATATTTATAGCTGGTGAATAACGAGGCCAAGTTTAAAAACAATCTCAGACTGGCCAGCTAATGTGTTTAGAAAATTTGTTCATTAGATGTTTGTTTCCCTTACTTTCTATTTCTTTTTATGGCTCTTTGTAATGAATAATGTCAGGAATAGATTGAAAGGTAACCTCATTCTGTCCTGAATATCTTTTAGGAACTTATTTACAGTTATATTGTTACTAATCTGTATAAATGCAATATTATTTCTGTAATGTGCATGTTCATAGTCTGACGTCAAACTTGGAATGTTAACCTTTCAACTTTTCCTCACTTCACTTACCTTCCTACTTCCTTCTACTTCCTACCATTGAATTAATCTTAGTAATGCTTTTCCTCTACTTTCAAGTTAAGTATATGCGTATTACAACCATACAAACATACTAAAAATCACAATTTATTTTACATGTATCCAAATCATTTGGTCAGATTACTAGTGTGTAGAATATATCACTACAGCATATAAATAAGGAAGCAGTCTGAGACCAAGTGCTAGAGAAAGAGGTCCCTGATGTAAAGGAGAGAAGCTTAGAAGGAAAAATCCTGAATATAGAATTCAATATAGGTAACACCTTTACTTTCCAAATTTACTTTTAAATGTATGCAACACATTTAATGTGATATATAGTAACATAGCAGCATGACTTTTGGATGGGAAAGGCAATTATAAACACAGTATACTTCCATTTTGTTTCTTTGTTCACAATGAAATTAAAGATTGCCCCTTTTTAATAAGTTTCTCTCTTCTCATTTTGATCTAGCACTTGAAAAGGAGTAGCATTTGGATATTTTCAAGTAGCCACAAACATAAATAAGTTTTAAGATGAGATGGATTCTTTTTTGATGAAATAAGACTACCTTTGGCATTTAATATCAACATATGGACCTATGATTTCAAGAGTGTTGGAACTCTTGCCATCACATAGAGCTCCCAATTCATTTATAATATATATACATTCATTAAAAATGAGCTTAGGCTAATCCAAATATGTGATATAATTTCTCTGGAAAAGGGGATGCAATGCAGAGGATGCAATGTCCTACCTCTATGACTCAAGTCCACTCAATTTTCAAGTATCCTCAATTTTCTCCAAGATTATCCACTTTCTACTCCTCCTCATTTCTACAAGGCTTTTACCAGGCCATGTTTTAAAAAGAAGTTTCATTCATACATTTTCATCATCATCATCATCATCACCACCACCACCACCATGTCATCATTATACAGTCATATAGACGTTAAGGTTTGTAAATTTAAGGTTTACAAACTTCTTAGGGTAAGTTGTAGGATTTCTGTCTATATTATAAATCAAGCTTGTCATTAGATATGTGTCTAGAAAATAGAGTGGTATTGATAAACTTATCCAAAATAAATATACAGAAATTTTGTGCCATAAGAAATGACATATTTGCAGAAATCAAGGAAATTAATATATAAGAAGATATGAATGGATGTGGAATTAAGAAAGCAGAACTAAGATAACAATGAACTTGATATAAATGGAAATAGCACAAAACCACCTTGTTTAATTTATTTAATCTGAATTCAGATTAAATGTAATATGGGTATTTTGGTTCCAAAGGAATGATAAAACATTTCTCTCATCTTGGTAAAATATAGTGAATTCTGGATGTTGAATGTTACATATGCTATTGGTTTGGATTATAGTTTTGGCTTTTTTGCAATGAAGGATTCTAGGGATAATGTCTTATTTGAATGTAATTGTGGCATAAAAACTAAAGGCATCAATGAAACTTTAAAAAAATCCAACATACCGAGGTAATAGAAACTAAGTAACAAGAACAATTGTAGTCACATAATGTTTCATTTAAAATGTTTAGCAAATTGTTTTTAGTATGAAAGATTTCCAGGTGTGGGGATACTTTCTTTAAGGATTTCTGCCTATCCAAGAAAAACAATGGGCTTTTGAAGGAAATGTTCAAGAAAATAATCTTTGCTTAAAAAGGTAATATGACTAAGAAATGGTCAAAATGATGTATATGGATCAGCCTCTTTAATGTTGTTATGCTTTTATGTTATCAACATTTTATATTGACAATCTTAAATATTAATTTTAAAATAATTTTTAAAAATTCATTGAAGTAAAAATAAAAGAGAGAAAAATTCATATATAAAGTTATTGGTTGAAAAAAGTCACTGAGCTCTTTCATTTAAATATATAATATGTAGGAAAGAGAAAATACCCTAGCACACATTTACTTAATAATTCTATAATTCTAGGGGAAAGGAGAGTATGGACTTAAGTTTATAAACTATTTAAAATTTGAAATTAAGTATCCTATTGATAACCATTCTGTTATTGAAGAAATATTTATCTTTGTAAGTACTAAATGTAGAAAATCTATTGTACTTTCCATATAGATGTTTGCATACATATCCACACATACACATATGTGTATGTGTATACAATTGCACAGTAGAGAATGGAGAGTTGGATACATATATCTAGCTAGTCAGCTATGTACATGCATATATATACATATATACATATATATTTATATGGAAAATACAATATATTTTCTACATATGCTACTGCCATATCTTTATCTTTATCATCTATATATTTATCTGTCAGTCTGTCTTTCTGTCTATTTATAGTCTTTTAGGACTTAGAGCTGGATTTTGCATTGCCTTAATCACTATTATTTAAGGTGAGGATGGGACAGATGAGGAGAAAACTATATTCTTTTTTGGACATCTCCATTTTATCATATTGCCTTGATTTTTCATTTTTTTACTATTTGCTCTCATTCTAAATATAAAAGTTCAAGTTAGTGGGAAAAAAAGATGCCTTGTGAAAAATATCTTTTATAACATCTTATTTTTCTTTAGGTGAAATATGAACTATTCTTGTCTCCTTCTGCCTTTCCATGCTGGGAATTTATCCAGTCTTTACCAAAGAAGCCAGGAAATAAAGACTTTACTCTCACCAGAACAGGGAAAGAACCATACCACAAAAACCCAGCTTACAAGCTAATGGCCATCAAGAATCTGTGCTTATAGTTCCTAAGCTGTTCTTCCAATGTAACAATGAAATGTGGTAGATTCCATTCTATTAAACCATTTGGGAATGACTTAATACATTTAACAAGTTCAAAATATGTGACATCTATTATTTATAAGCTTTTTAATAAAAGAGGGAACACTAATATTGAATGAAAAATTACATAGAAATTTCATTTGGGAAAAGAGATATCTCTGAGCCTGTGGAATAAAATTTTAAATAATATTAAAATGTTTTATGGATCTAAGAATTAGTGAATAGGAGATATTTAATCCAAATTCAATTAAAATGAGCTTTTTTCTGGTGGATGCTATAAATGGAAAATGGTATTTCCTATTTTTACAGTGTGTTAAATTTGGTCATTTTTGAAAGACCAGAGAAATAAGTTTAACATTTGTATCAATTTGCATTATTTAATTTCAGGCAATAATTCCTGGACAGTTTTTCTTATCAAATCATATCTTTAAAGACAGTCTCAATAGCTTTATGGTTCAAGTTAGAGACCACTCTTTTCATTGGGGAAAGACTTGTCATAGGTGGGAGGGTTTTCAGATTATATGTTTTTTAAGGACCCAGGTATCATGTCTTATTTCTTGTTTTAGCTTCAGCACAATTAGTTAGCACAGGGAAAAGAGTAATAGACTTGAATCAGGAAGGCTAGAATTCAAATTAATATTCATATACTTCATGCTTCTAGAGACCTACAACAAATTACTGCACCCTTATTCTTAATTTTCTCATCTGTAAAATGAGAATGATAGCAAATAAAGTAACATATGTAAGACATTTCTAAAATTTTAAAGTGATATATAAATGCTACCTTTTCTAGTCTGTAGTGAATTACAACAGAGCACAGTGTTCAAAACTCAGTGTTCAGAAGCTGAAGGGTAGGCAACAAAAATTAGGGACCTTTGAAAGAAAATAAGATTAACTAGAGCTTTTAGATTGGAGGAAGTGTCTCATATTTATCTGTAATATTTCTAGACTTCCTAACTGGCCATAACATTGAGTTAGAGAAACTCCTTTATTCCATGGATACTGGAATAACCTGAATTGTTTTTGTTTTCTTAAAAGTATTTTATTTTACACATGTCAAAATAATTTTCTTTTTTTCATTAACAAATATTTATTGAGCACTACATGTAGGGTGAAGTGCTAAGCAACACAGATGGGTAAGATATTAGATCCAGTCTCTCTATTACAGAGCTCATATTCTAATTTAATTTACAGGCAAATTACAATTATATTCTCATTTAATATATGCATCTAAGTAGAAAACTTTAATATAAGTCATTCTGTAAATATCAGATGAGTAATAGGCTATGAAGTGCTGAGGAAGGAAAGACAGCTATAGGTTAGGATCACTGGGGAGGTTTCATAGAAGTGGGACTTGAAGAATTTATATGATTCCAGTAGAAGAAAGGAGAGTGGAAATATAAAGGACACAGGGTCAGAGATTTAAGGGGAACCTTCAGAACCCTCTAGTCCAACCCCCTCTTTTTTATTAAAGCTTTTTATTTTCAAAACATATGAATGGATAATTTTTCAACATTGATCCTTCAAAACCTTGTGTTCCAAATTTTCCCCTCCTTCCCCCCATCCCCTCTACTAGATGGCAAGTAATCCAATATATGTTAAACATGTTAAAATATATGTTAAATCCAATATATGTATACATATTTATACAATTGCCTTGCTGCACAAGAAAAATTAGATGAAAAAGGAGAAAAAATGAGAAAGAAAACAAAATGCAAGCAAACAACAAAAGGAGTGAAAATGTTATGTTGTGGGCCATTATCAGCTTCCACAGTTCTCTCTCAGTGTAGTTGGCTCTCTTCATCACAAGATCATTGGAACTGGCCACAATCATCTCATTTTGAGAGTCATGTCCATCAGAATTGATCATTGTAAAATTTTGTTGTTGCCATGTATAACAATCTCCTGATTCTGCTCATTTCATTTAGCATCAGTTCATGTAAGTCTCTCCAGGCCTCTCTAAAATCATCCTGCTGAATGTTTCTTATAGAACAATAGTATTCCATGACATTCATATACTATAACTTATTCAGCCATTCTCCAACTGATGAGCATCCACTCAGTTTCCAGTTTCTTGCCACTACAAAAAGGGCTGCCACAAACATTCTTGCACATGTGGGTCCCTTTCCTCCTTTAAGATTTCTTTGGGATATAAGCCCAGTAGAAACACTGCTGGATGAAAGCATATGCACAGTTTGATATCTTTTTTAAGCATAGTTCTAAATTGCTCTCCAGAATGGCTGAATCTGTTCACAATTCCACCAACAATGTATTAGTGTCCCAGTTTTCCTACAAGCCCTCTGACATTTGTCATTATTTTTCCTGTCATCTTAGCCAATCTGAAAGGTATGTAATAGTATCTCAGAGTTGTCTTAATATGAATTTCTCTGTCGAATTCAGAGGAACTTTTCATATGGCTGAAAATGATTTGAATTTCTTAATCTGAAAATTGTTCATATCCTTTAACCATTTATAAATTGGAGAATGTCTTGAATTCTTATAAATTTGAGTCAATTCTCTCTATAGTAAAAAGTTTTCAACATTCATTTTTGTAAGACTTTGGGCTCCAAATTTTCTTCCTTCCTCCTTTACCTTCCCTCTTCCCAACATGTACTATAATTTTTTTAATGTGTTTTAAGAAAAAGATTGATAGGATGATGAGATGACTGCCTCCCTTTTATATTTTTCAAATTTTATTTTATTTAAAAAACAAAATAAGAAAAAAAGACTAATAGAAAAAGAATAGAAAACAAAATGAAAAAGATTTTCATATGCCAAACAGAACATCAGAGAGGATTCAAAATATATAACAAAAATTTATCTGAACAAGAAAGTATAAATATTAGTAAAATAAATTATATTCATTAGTGTCCATTTTTTCTTTACTTCCTTGTAAATTGTTCTTTTGTTCTCTGCTGCTCACATTTTTTACTTTATTCTTTCCCCCCCTTTCATCCCTCCACCATCCCCAAGCAAGGTATTAGTTAAGAAAGGACATATTTATGTTTACATATATAGGTAAACACATACATATACATACACACACATATATCATGCCCCACACATACATGCACATATCTTTCCTATCCCTCCTAACTCATTGCTTTAATTCTGCTCCTAATTTGTCTTGCTATTACTTAACCTTCCCCTACCCATGGATCCCTCCCTTGTCTTCTACCCACATCCTTTGCTTCCCAGTCTGCCCATTCCTCCCCCTTTCTTTCTTTTTTTTCTTTTTGCTTTTTTTTTGCTGAGGCAATTGGGATTAAGTGACTTGTCCAGGGTCACACAGCTAGGGAATGTTAAGTGTCTGAGATCAGATTTGAACTCAGGTCCTCCTGACTTCAGGGCTGGTGCTCTATCCACTGGGCCACCTAGCTGCCCCAGTTCCCCCTTTTATTTATTGACAGATTTTGCAGAGTACTATACCCTTCATACTATATATGTAGTGTAGTTATCTATTTCTGAAGTGAGTAGGTTTTCAGAACTATGAGCCCTTCTCCCCCCCATCTAATGCTTCTATATTTATTCTTCCTCTGCACTTCATTTGTAAAATTACATTTTTTGCCTTGACTCTGCTCCAATCTTTCTTTTGAGCTACTCTATTGTTGATGAAATGCTAAATATATGGTATTCACTTCACTTTTATTAAAAAAAAACACAAACGGTTTGTCCATATTTGGTTCTTTGTAATTGCTCTTTGGTATTGGCTCTTATATGTTAAATTTTCTATTAAGATCAGGTTTGATTGATAGAAAGTCCTGAAAATCTGCAAGTTTGTTAAATGTCCCTTTTTTCCTAATTCAATTTTATAGATAATTTTGCTGGATATGGTATTTTTGGCCACAGGTCTAAATCTTTTGATTATCAATAGATATGATTCTAGGACCTATGATCTTTTATTGTGGCTGCTGATAAGTCCTGTACAATTCTAATAATAGCTCCAGCATATTTGAATTTTTTTTCTTCTTTGTTGCAAAATTTCCTCTTTAATCTGGGGGTTTAAAAATTTGAGCCATAATGTTCCTATGTGGTTGCCACAAAGGATCTCTTTGAGGTGTTGAGCAGTGGATTTTTTTCTACTTCTATTTTCTCCTCCTGTTCTATCACTCTAGGACAATTTTCTTGGATTATTTCTTTATTTTGTCAAGGGATTTTTTTGGTCACAACTCTCAGGCAGTCCAATTATTCTTATATTTTCTCTTCTTAATCTGTTATCCAGATCTGTCATTTTTCTTATAAGATGTTTCACATTCTGTTCTATTTTTCACTCTTTATAATCTGTTTTGTTATTTCTTGGTCTCTTATAACTTCACTGGCTTCCCTTTGCCCAATTCTAATTTTCAGAGTTATTTTTCTCTTTGAGACTCTGTACTTCCTTTTCGAATTGATTGACTTTTTTCATAATCTTGTTTTTCTTAGATGGTTTTTATTTTTTTTAGTTTTTCCTCAAGGTTTCTCATTTTATTTTAAAATTCTTTTCTGAGTTCTTCTATAAACTTTTTTCTGGGCAAGGAGCCATTTCATGTTACTCTTTGAAGTAGAAGGTGTTTTTTTTTTGTTGTTTTGTTTTGTGTTTTTTTACTTCAGGGTTCTCCTCTGAAGATGAACCTCGGTCTTTGCTGTTTCTACAGTATTTTTCTACAGTGAAGGTCTTTCTTCTTTGCTGATTCATTTTTTAAAATAAGAAGTATTAATGTAAGCACCTTTAATCCTGCTGTGGGGAAGATGGTACTTCTGGCTTCACCTCATTTCACCCTCCTGAACAGGAACTCCAAACCAAAAACATCATCCTCTAGCAAGTGCTTACAGCCAGCAGCATCTCTATTTCATCACCTCTGCACTCATGAGTGTGCTGGTTCCCTCCCACCCAGGAATGTCTCTGCAGTACAGCTGGACGTGAATCAGCTGAGATCCCCTCAGTCTTCTGGAATTCACCTCAACTTGATATCGTGTTCAGAGGGTGAAAGTTTCTGTGCTTCCTGCTGAAGCTCCAGCCATACCCAACTAACTCTAGAGCCTGATGATTCTGCAGATATAGTCTGGAGGTGTTTACACTTCACATGGGTTGAATATGGGTTAATCCTTGACCTGAGTCTTTATTCCAATCTTTTCAGATTATATTAGGAGAATTCCTGTTCTGCCCCAAGTCTTCTTGATTTTTCATCAGTCTGTATTCACCCTGAGACACAAATTTGTTCTATTTGGGGGGAAAACCTGGAGAGCTTGAAATTTATTGATATAGCCATCTTCCTGGAATACTCCCACATACAATACTTTTAAACATATTTCCATATTTGTTATATTGTGAAAGAAAAAAAATATCAAAAGGGAAAAAAACACAAGAAAAAGCAAACAAACCAAAAATAATTAAATACTATGCTTCAACCCACATTCAATTTCCATAGTTCTCTGTCTGCATGTGGATGACATTTTCCACACAAGTTTATTGGAATTATCTTAGATCACTGTACTTCTGAGAAGAACTAAATCTATTCCAGTTGATTATCACATAATCTTGTTCTTACTATGAATACTGTTCATTTGGTTCTGCTTACTTCACTTAGCGCCAATTCATGACCTAGAATATCTTTAATAAAAGTTCCCATAAGGAACTTCTTGGGTCAAGAAATCCACTTCAGTTAATTTTAGTTCAACAGATATTTCTTAGGTATTTGTTACGTGCAAGATGAGATCCAATGTAGTCTTTCATATGCATACTTACACAAGCCAATCTTGGAGTCAGAAAATATGATTTTCAAGCTCTAAATCTGACACATATTTTGTGAGCCTCAATAGATCTTTTGTGTTCCATGACCCCAATAAGTCTCTTACGCCTATAAAATTCAAAGAAAGGTGGTAATCTGCTTAAATAGAAAGAGTTTCTTAACTGGGAGTCCCTTACTTTAGAAAAATTCTATTGGCAATAAAAGACAAAATTATGCAAGATTAACTTTGTTTCTATACAGTGATAGGAACTGACCTATTGCTTAATTTCAATAAATTTATAATCTAGCAAAATTATAAGCATAGCAGCAATTGTCATTTTATCAGGAGGGGAAAGACCCATACAAAAATATGTGTGTCATGCATTGCTTTTTTACAGTAGTATTTGTGATACTACTAATAAATACTATATAAATAAATACTAATAAAAGATATTTTATTGTTATTGCTGTTAGTTGTTTCAAAATTTTTAATTAATGGTGTTTTATTGTATTTACACTTGAGCCTCTTAAAGAATGCAGTTAAAAATTAATAAACACTTGTGCATTATTATATGATAAGATACTGAAACTGCGAGTACAGTGTGTTAAAGCTTTAAAACTATGTTACCTCCTGCTATGAAACTTTAAGAAACCATATATTTTGTATTTATTTTTAATTTTTAAATTTTTTTTGTTTTTTTCCTGACGTTAGTACTAGAGTAGAGATCATTTTGTGAGTTTAGGAAGTACAGCTCTAAACTGATTGCCATATGTGGCCTGTGAAATAAACTAGGCAAAATAAATATATTACAGCATACTTGGTGAGTCACTATAAGTATGTCAATATATTGGTGAGTCAATGTATGCAATATCTAAGAACATTTAATAAATGCTTACTTGTTACAGGCATTAAATATGGTAAATATTGTTTGAAGAAAAAACCCCTACCTACTAGAGTTGACTTTTCAATTTCTAGATGAAATTATTCTACAAAGTAGAGATAAGGTTAGACAGCTATCTAATGGTACAAACATGAATCTCAAAATTAGTTCAATTATTTTCTTTCTCTATAAACCAACTCTTGCTAATACCAATGGTCATGCTATAGGTATTCACTCATTGTTTCATGATTACTTATTTATACTTTCAAATTTGTTCTCATATATCCACATTAAAATATTCTGTTTAGTTATTTTGGTTATTATTGTTGTATTTTGGGCAGTACAATGTTTACTGTTACAGACAACATGATTTTTGATATGCTTAAAATCCTTGCCACCCTCAAAGTATATTTTTTTTATCATTTAGTTCTTCTACCATCCTTAGTCATTTTTCTTGACTTCAATGCTTGCTTGCTACTCATGACCATTCATTAAGACATTTGCACAATGAAAAATTATCTGGCAATCAATAGCTATATATGGCAAATTATTATTTAACACTAAATGACAAATGTATTTCTTTTGATATAAACCTGAGTTGGCATTTTTCATTGTGGGTAATTTCCACATGGGGAGATTATCTCACTGATGAAATTTAAAGGTCTAAACTTAAGTAGTAAAATGTTAAATAAGCACAATGACAAGAGGTTCAGAAGAGAAGAGGTCATTGTGGATTGTTTTCATAGAGATAATCAATCTTTAAAACTGGTCTTTGGAGGATGAGTAGGACTTGAATAACATGGAAAATGGAGGAAAACATGCCATAAAATGGGAACTAAGACCCCAAAATGAGTTCATTCAGGTTAACTGCCAAAGATTCTGATCAAAGTGTCATCAATGGATCAGAATGTTCAGTTCAGGGAGTTGTAGGATGTAAGTTTAAGAAGATAGAATAAAAATAAAATTTCATTCTTGATGCCAAGATGGCAAAGGGAGGAAGGATCCTTCTGAATCCCTCCCAAATTCCCCACCAGACAACTAGAAAATTTCTTCAGAATTGATCTGTGAGCAGGGAATCAGCGTGGCAGGAAAGGTCCAAAAACAACAGCCAGCCTCACCGCAGGGGACCTGCATAAAGGCTCCAAGCCTGGGGGCAATCCCCAAGAGATGCACTCTCCTGCAGACCAGCAGTTCTCTAGGCAAGTGATTGTTCTGTGCAGTTTAGCAAAGCCCAACTTCAGCAATTCCACCCTCACCACAAACTACCAGCAAAGCATTGACCGACCCCATCCACCTGGGCCTGGCCAATAGCAAAACCCTACCCTTGGGGCCTTCAGCAGCATGGCTCTATTTCCATAACAACTTGGGAGGCCAACAGAGAGGGTCCTCAACACATATAAGCCAGAAAAATAAACAACCTTCATTGGAAAGCAAGCAGGTAAGCCCAGTGTAAGTCAGCAAGAAGACTCTGAAACAGAGAATGAAAAACATGGGACAGTGTAGGACCAGAGCCTAATTCTCACTAAAAAAAAAAAAAAAAAACCCAAATCACAAAAAAAGGCAGAAGAAATGAATAACAAACAAAAAATAACTTGACTATAGTGTTACTACAATGACTGGGAAGATCAAGATATAAACTCAGTAGAAAACCATAGTGTCAAAATGGCTACATATAAAATCTTTTTTTTTATTTATTAATACTTTTTATTTGCAAAACATATGTATGGGTAATTCCTAAAAATTAAACCTTACAAAGCTTTCTGTTACAAATTTGC
>JAJPUD010002258.1:84241-185283 GCA_023553655.1 Myrmecobius fasciatus
CTTAATGTTTTTCCAATTGACTAGGTCTGATTTTATTTGTGAGGAAACTGTTTTGTAGTTTAGTTCATATAGTTTCTGACATTTTCTTGGCAGATAGATTCCCAAATATTTTATGCTATCTTCTGTTATTCTGAATGGAATTTCTTTTTCTATCTCTTGCTGCTGAACTTTGTTGGTAATATATAAAAACGCTGATGATTTATGTGGATTTATTTTGAATCCTGCAACTTTACTAATGTTGTGAATTGTTTGTAGTAGTTTTTTAGTTGAGTCTCTAGGGTTCTCTAAGTATACCATCATGCCATCTGCAAAGAGTGATAATTTGGTTTCTTCATTACCTACTCTAATTCCTTTTATCTCTTTTTCTTCTCTTATTGCCAAAGATAACATTTCTAATACAATATTAAATAGTAATGGTGACACTGGGCAGCCTTGTTTCACTCCTGATCTTATTGGGAATGGTTTTAGTTTGTCTCCATTACATATGATGCTTGCTGATGGTTTTAAGTAGATGCTACTAATCATTTTAAGGAAAAGCCCATTTATTCCTATATTCTCTAGTCTTTTTAATAGGAATGGGTGTTGGATTTTATCAAATGCTTTTTCTGCATCTATGGAGATAATCATATGATTTTTGTTAGTTTGATTATTAATATAATTGATTATGCTAATAGTTTTCCTGATATTGAACCCGCCCTGCATTCCTGGTATAAATCCTACTTGGTCAAGATGTATTATCCTGGAGATAACTTTCTGTAATCTCGTTGCTAAAATCTTATTTAAAATTTTTGCATCAATATTCATTAGGGAAATTGGTCTATAGTTTTCTTTCTCTGTTTTCACCTTACCTGGTTTAGCTATCAGCACCACATCTGTATCATAGAAGGAATTTGGTAGTATACCTTCTGTCCCTATTTTTTCAAATAGTTTGTATAGTATTGGAATTAATTGTTCTTTTGAATGTTTGGTAGAATTCACATGTAAAACCATCTGGCCCTGGAGATTTTTTCTTAGGGAGTTATTTAATAGCTTGTTCTATTTCTTTTTCTAAAATGGGGCTATTTAAATAATTTATTTCCTCTTCTGTTAACCTGGGCAATCTATATTTTTGTAGATATTCCTCCAATTCATTTAGATTATCAAATTTATTGTAATAAAGTTGGGCAAAGTAACTTCTAATTATTACTCCAATTTCCTCTTCATTGGAGGAAAATTCTCCCTTATCATTTTTGAGACTAACAATTTGATTTTCCTCTTTCCTTTTTCTGATCAAATTAACTAAAGGCTTATCTATTTTGTTGGTTTTTTCATAAAACCAACTCTTAGTTTTATTTATTAAATCAATAGTTTTCTTATTTTCAATTTTGTTAATCTCACCTTTTATTTTCAGAATTTCCAATTTGGTATTTAATTGAGGGTTTTTAATTTGCTCTTTTTCTAGTTTTGTTTTAATTGTAACCCTAATTCATTGATCTTCTCTTTCTCTATTTTATGCAAATAAGCATCTAGAGATATAAAGTCACCCCTTATAACCGCTTTGGCCGTATCACACAAATTTTGGTATGTTGTCTCATTATTGTCGTTCTCCTGGATAAAATTATCAATTGTGTCTATAATTTGCTCTTTCAGCCATTCATTCTTCAGGATTAGATCATTTAATTTCCAATTAACTTTTGGTCTATTTTCTCCTGGCCTTATATTACATGTGAGTTTTATTGCATCATGATCTGAAAAGGATACATTTACTATTTCTGCTTTTCTGCATTTGATTTTGAGGTTTTTATGCCCTAACACATGATCAATTTTCGTATAAGTTCCATGAACCCCTGAGAAAAAAGTATGCTCCCTTCTATCACCATTCAATTTCCTCCAGAGATCTGTCATACCTAACTTTTCTAACATATTGTTTATCTCCCTAACTTCTTTCTTATTTATTTTTGGTTTGATTTATCTAATTCTGAGAGAGCAAGATTGAGATCTACCACTAGTATAGTTGTACTGTCTATTTCTCCTTGGATCTCTGTTAGTTTCTCCTCTAGGAATTTGGATGCTATACCACTTGGAGCATATATGTTTAGTATTGATACCACTTCATTGTCTATGATACCCTTTAGTAAAATATAGTTTCCTTCCTTATCTCTTTTAATTAGATCTATTTTTGCTTTTACTTGATCTGAGATAAGGATTGATCCCCCTGCTTTTTTTTTCACCTGAAGCATAAAAGATTCTGCTCCAGCCCTTTACCTTCACTCTGTATGTATCTCTATGTTTTAGATGTGTTTCTTGTAAACAACATATTGTATACATGTAAAATCTTAATGAAAAAAGCCTTAAAAATGAAAAACTTTTCAGCGGGAATAGCTGAAAAGGGATTTTAAAAAGCAAACTAGAGGAGTAGAAGAAAAATTGGGGAAAGCAATGAGAGTGATTCAAGAGAATCATGGAGGAGAGGTGGGGGAAGAATCAATAGCATGGGAAAAAACTTACAAAATATTTACTGAGGAAAATAACTGCCTAAAAATCAGAATTGGTCAAATGGAAGTACAAAGGCTCACTGAAAAAATAACTTCTTAAAAATTAGAATTGAACAAGTAGAATCTAATGGCTCTATAAGACAGCAAAATAAAATAAGACAAAATAAACAAGTAAAAAAAGAAAGAAGAAAATGTGAAATTTCTCATTGGAAAACAATGGACCTAGAGAATAGAACCAGGAGAAATGAAAAAGAATTATTGAACTTCCTTAAACTCATGATTTAAAAAAAAATTCTGAATAACATCTTTAAATAAATTATTAAAGAAAACTGTCCTGATATGTTTAAACCAGAAGGGAAAATAAAACTTGAAAGAATTCACTGATCACCATCTGAAAGATTTCAAAATGAAAATTGCCAGGCACATTATAGCCAAATTCGAGAACTCACAGATCATGGAGAAAGTCCTTCAAGCAGTCAAAATAAAACAATTCAAATATTGTAGTGGTATAGTCAGGATTACACAGGATTTGGCAGTTTCCATATTAAAGGACTGGAGAGGCTGGAATATGAAATACCAGAAGGCAAAGGAGTTAGCATTACAATCAAAAATCATGTTGAGGAGGAAAATGGACTTTGATAAAATAGAGAACTTTCTAGCATTCCAAATTTTAAAGAAAGAGCTAAATAAAAAACTTGATCTTCAAATAACAAGTCTCAAAGGAAACATAAAAAGAGAAAAGAGAAGCAAGAAAGAGAAAATATAAGACATTCAATATGGTTGAACTTTATATTTCTATATTGCAAGATATTTGTAATTTTAAGAACTTTATTATTGTAAGAGAAATTATAAGGAGTATATATACACCAAGCATGTGGATAGAAAGTAATATTGATGAGATAATACCCCCCCACACACACATATACATAAGAAATACAATTGCAATGGAAGATGGAGGGGGAGAGATTGAATGGAGTATATATATATTTTTTTTTACATAAAAGAGGAGTGAAAGAGCTATTATACTACAGAAGATGATGGAGATAAGAGATGGAAGACAAAGCTCAAACCTAACTCTCATCAAAATTGATTCAGAGGGAAAATATACACACTTAGTTGGATATAGAAATTTATTTTTACCCTATATGGAAGTAAAAAAGAATAGGAATAATGATAAAAGGGAGGATAGATTGGGGAAAAGATAGGGCATAAGTGTTAGAAATACAATGGACACTAAAAATTAGATATTGATAAAAATATTTTTAAAAGAATCTTAAGGTATTGTCTTAATGTTTCTGATCAGAAGTTGGCTCCACTCTTTTTCAGGAAGAGGCATCCCTGAGCACAGAAGTGGGAGAAGCTGTATACTTGATAATTTGGCATGGTCCCTCCCTTCAGGGACCAGATTGGTTACAGTCTTTCTGATAAACCCACTATATGTTTCCCCCTAAATAGTAAGGGAGTGAAGCAGTATCTATTATGTCAGCTGAAGCTAAGAAAGCAGGAGTAGCAATTGTGATCTCAGACGAAGCAAAAGAAAAAAAATAGATCCAATTAAAAGACATAAAGAAACTTTTATTTTGCTAAAAGTATTATAGACAATGAAGTCATATTAGTCATTAATCATATATACACTAAATACCATCTAAATTTTTGAAGAAGTTGAATGAATTATAAAACTATGCTAGTGAGGGAACCTTAACTTCCCTCTCTTAGAATGAGGTAAATCAAACCAAAAATTAAACAGGAACTAAGAAAGTGAATGAAATTCTTGAAAAGTTAAATATGATAAATCTCTGGAGAAAATTGAATATGAAAGAAATGACTAAATGACTAATTAAATCCTGAAATTCCAAGGTGGAATTAATAAAATTAAAAGCTGGAAAATCATTGAACTAATAAATAAAGCTAGATGTTGAATTTATGAAAAACCCAATAAATAGATAAAACATTGGTTAATTTGATTTTAAAAAAGGAAAGAAGAAAACCAAATTACTAGTATCAAAAATGATAGGGGTAAATTCACCATCAATGGAAAGGGAAATAAGAAATTGTTATGAGTTTTTTTTTCTTAATTATATGCCAATAATTTTGAAAATCTAAATGAAATGGATGAATACCTACAAAAATATAAATTACTCAGATTAATAGAAGAAGAAGTAAAATACTAAGATAGCACAATCTTAGGAAAAAGAAATTGAACACGTCATCAATGTACTTCCTAAGAAAAAGTCCCCAGGACCAGATGAATTTACAAGCAAATTTTACCAAACATTTAAAGAACAATTAATCTGTATACTACATAAACTATTTGGGAAAATAGGCAAAGAAGGATTCCTACTAAATTCTTTTTTATGACACATGTGGGTTCCGATACATAAAGTGGGAAGAGCCAAAACAGAAAATTATGGGCCAATTTCCCTGATGAATATTGATGCAAAAATTTTAAATAAAATACTTGTAAAAAGACTAAGCAATATATTATAAGGATAATAGACTGTGACCCAATGGGGTTTATACCAGGAATATAGGACTGATTCAATATTAGGAAAATTATTAGTTTAATTGATCATATATATAACAAAACCCACAAATGTGATTATCTCAATAAATGCAGAGAAAAACTTTGACAAAATACAGTACCCAGTCCCATTAAAAACATTAGAGAAAAAAGTAATAAAAGGATTTTGCCTTACAATTATAAATAATATTTATCTAAAACCCATTGGCAAGCATATTTATAATGGGGATGTGCTTGAAGCCTTTGCAATACAATCAAAGGTGAAGCAAGGATACCCTTATCCTTTACCCTTATACTATTATCACTTCTATTATTTAATATTCTCCTGAAAATGTTAGTTATCATAAGAGAAGAAAAATAAATTAAAGAAATTAGACTAGACAATTAGGAAATAAAACTACAGATCTTTGCAGATGATATGATATTATACTTAGAAAATCCTAGAGAATCAACTAAAAAATAACTTGAAATTATTAAATATTTTGCCAAAGTTCCAGGATACAAATTAAACTCACATAAATCATCAGTAATTCTATATATTACCAACAAAGTCCAGCAGCAAGAAAGAAAAATTCTATGTAAAATAATGGTAGACAACATAAAATACTTGAAAGTTTACCTTCCAAAACAAACCTAGGAATTATGTGAATACAACTATAAATAATTTTTCATACAAATAAAGTTTGATCTAAACAATTGGAAAAAAAACATTATTTGCTCATGGGTAGGCTGAATCAATATAATAAAAATGACAGTTCTACATTAATTAATCTGTTTATTCAGTATCATAATAATCAAACTATCAAAAATTATTTTAGAGCAAGAAAAATAATAGTGAAATTTATCTGGGAGAAAAAAAAGCTCAATGATATCAAAGGAATCAGTGGGGGGAAATTCTAAAGAAGTGGTCAAACTATCAGATCTCAACTGTATTTTAATTGGTAATTATCAAAACAATCCTTTACTAAGAAATAGAATGATGGATCAGCAGATGGCTTAAGAACAAATTGCATTATAATAAATGACCATAATAATCTAGTTTATAATAAACACAAAGATCCAAGTTTTTGAAACAAAAAGTCATTATTTGACAAAAATTGCAATGGAACATGAAAAACAGTAATGCAGAAATTAGGTATAGCCTAACATTTCACACTGTATACCAAGATAAGTTCAAAATGGTTATATGAACTATATCTAAAGAATAATATCACCAAATTGAAAGAGTATGGAATAGTTTTTCTGTCAGATTTATGGATAATGGAAAAGCTTAGGATCAAAAAAGATATAAAGATTATTGCAAAATGTAAAAACCAAGGCAATCAAAATTATAAGGAAAACAGAAAATCTGGGGAAGGGGAATTTTGCAACCTGCTTTTTCAAATATATAAAGTAATGGGTCAAACTTATAAAAATACAAGTCATTCTCCAATTAATAAATGATGAAATTATATCAACAGGTAGTTTTCTGACAAAGAAACAAAAGTTATCTATAGTAATATAGAAAAATACTCCAAATCACTCTTGATTAGAGAAATGTAAATTAAAACAAATCTGAAATACTACCTCACCCCTATCAGATTCATTAACATCACAAAAAACAAATGTTGAATGTTGGAAGGGATGTAGGAAAACTGTGACATTAATACATTATTGAGAGAGTTGAGAACCCTGCAATCATTCTGAAGAACAATTTGAAACTATGCCCAAAGGGCTATAAAACTGTGCCTATGATGAAAGATCATCCAGCAATACCATTTCTAGGTCTATATACCAAAAACATTCAAAGAAGAGAAAAAAAATCTATTTGTATAAAATATTTATAGAAGTTCTTTTGGTGGTGGCTAAAAATCAGAAATTGAAAGGATGCCCATCAACTGGAAAATGGCTAAATAAGATGTGGTATATGAGTGTAATGGAATATTATTATGCCATAAGAAATGACAAGCAGGATGATTTCAGAAAAAAAACATAAAGGCTTACATGAACTATTGAATGGTGAAGTGAACAGAACCAAGAGAATGTTATACAAACAAACAATATTGTTTGAAGCATTATGGATGACAGCAATTCTCAGCAATACAATGATCCAAGACAATCCCAAAGGAGTAATAATGAAACATATTATGGACTTCCAGAGGAAGAAGTGATATTGTTTGAATATAGACAAATGTATGCTACTTTTTACTTTCATTATTTCATTTTTTTCTTTAATTCAAGTCTTCTTGTATAAAATAACTAATATGGAATGTTTTACATAATTACACTGTATAACCTATATCTGCTAGATTACCATCATAGGGACATTGGAGGGGAAGGATGTATAGAATTTGAAACTGAAAACTTTAAATAAAAATGTAAAATAGAAAGAATGATAGATTTGGAAAACATCTTAGTGATCACCTAGTGGAGCCTTCTTATTTTATATACACAAAAACTCCAGCTTAGAAGTAAAGTGATTTGCTAAAGATAATAAAGTTAGCTCATGGAACCAGAACTACAACTTCAGTCAGACTCAGGCAAGTGCATTACTATGAACTGAAACATTGAGTTCAAATGGTGAAGACTGGTAAATGATACACTGAAGAATTTCAGCATCATTCTATATTGTAGGTGATAAGGAGCATTTAAAAAATTTAAGGATAGAGATATGACATCACATCAGGTGATTTTTATATAAGTTGTTGAAAAGGAAAATTGAAGGATTAAAACTGCTTTCTTAGAATACTGCAGTATTATAAGCATGAAGTATAAGGGACAAGAATCATTGTAGCATGATTATATTGGAAACATAAAGGAAGATAATGATTTGAATGAAATGAAAACAGTATGCCATAGCTGCAAGAGACCGGGAGTTGGTGTCAGAGGACATGGATTTGAGTACTAGCTCCACCAGTCACCCAGTGGCAAGCATCTGAGCATCAGTTTTGTCATCTGAATCATTTAATTAAGATCAATCAAGGGATCTTGGATTCAGTCTGAACTAGAACATAAAACCTTTGCACAATGTTCTTAATGAGTGATAACCAAAATCATCCCGGTAGACCTTTTGTGGTGGAGTACACATCTGCTGAAGAAAACTTTAAAGTTTTTCCTCAATTCATCTCAAAATCTGCCTGTGCAATGTCCACATATTGCTCCTACTTCTTCCTTTTGTGTTTTGCATCCAAGGAGAACAAACCTAAGTCTTCTTTTTTAGAAATGTTTGGAGGCAGCCAGGAATACTCAGGCATCAGATCATACAGGCTCTTGAGATCTGGTTGTTAAAATTTTGATGTGAGCATTTATACCTTAAAAATCAACAAATGCTACAAATCAGAACTTAATTTATTGTTTTGTTCTCTAGACCTAAGAAAGTGATGGAGAGGGATGCTAAAAATAGAGATTAAATTTAGAAGTTTATCACATATACATTTTATTTGGAAAGTCAGAACATTTGCCAGAACATTCTTCAAGGCAACTGTCATGTTTCCATTTAATTTTCCCTTCTCCAGAAAAGGATCAGTAGTTTATAGAAGAATCCTCTTATCGTACTGATCATCTTTATCTCAGTGCTCTTCAATTTGTCAATGTCCAGACCAAGATGAGTCCTGTAAAACCAATACAATTTTCATTATATTAATGCTGCCTCTTCAGTTCTGTTAGTGTTGATCATGCAGCCTCTTTTAGTTTTGATGTTGCACTAAACTACTTCGTGACTTTGTCAAAAACCTTTCATCTCTCAATAAAATCCTCCCTCCCTCCCTCCCTCCCCCTCTCTCTCTCTCTCTCTCTCTCTCTCTCTCTCTCTCTCACACACACACACACACACACACACACACACATCTCATCTTCTTACACCTTAATTCACTCTTCCCCACCCATATATTCGCATTCTGTGATCTAGTGGCACTGGCCTCCTGGCTGTTCTTCACAAAATAGATTGCATCTCCTAACTCTGGGAACTTTTGGTAATTATCCCACAAGCCTGAAATTCTCTCTACTTACTCATCTCTGCTTCCTGGTTTCCTTGAATTCCTTTAAGTCTCAGCTAAAATCCCAGCTTCTATTGAATTTCTTTCCCAATATTTCTTACTTCTATTGTATGTCCTTTGTCAATTATCTCCAGACATTGATGTTAGTATGTAGAAACAGACTGTCTTTAATCTTTCTTTGTATTACCAAACATAGTATAGTGCCTAGCACATAACAGGCACTTAATAATTTATATTGACTGACACTGCAAGGTGTTTTTTAAGGAACTTACTTGAACTTTTTCCTTTCTCTGAACAATGATAAAGTGACCTTGCAACTAATTCCCCTTCATGTTTAAAGAATTTGAGTGCGTGTGTGTGTGTGTGTGTGTGTGTGTGTGAGAGAGAGAGAACTTATATAGCTTACAGAAGTAATGCAATTGTTATTAGCCCCATTTTACAGATGAGAAAAGAAAGGGAAGATGACTTGCCCACTGTTGCACAGCTTGTAAGTTTCAGAGCTGGAACTTGATCCCTGATCTTTTAACTACAAGCCCGGTGCTCTTGTCATGCTTCTTGCATTATAGTCCTTTTTAGATCTAACTCATTGAATTGCCAGTTCTCTTTGGCAGGGCATTTCATTTTGAAAACACATTTTACGTCCAGTCTAAGCTTTATCATTTTTAGCCCTCCTTCCATCTTTGCCTCATTATTTAGATTGAACTTCTTTATATAAAAGCATTGACATCATCCTTTCCCCCCAAAAATATGTATTAGGTGTATATCTGTGTATGACACTTAAGTAGACCAAAGTAAAGAGACATGATCCTTGCATTCCTAGAAATTTTTAGCTATGCCAAAAATCTCAGTTTAGGTGGACATAATTAAAGACACATAGTAAATTGAATGAAACGTATCTACTCAAAAAGGTATTTTAATAATAAGAGAACACAGGAGCAAAGATATCAGTATGAGGAGGTGAGTGAAGTAGCAGTCAAATGACATATAATGACCAGTCTCCCTTCCTACCCTTACATCCCTCTCACTGGAACTCACTTCACATTCTTTCAAACTTAATCCTGCCCCAGAGCCTGGGACCAATATAGCCATTAAAGATACACGATCAAAACTTAGGAAACTCAATATCTAATAAGACTTTGAATGATCTCTCTTTAGCCTTGTACTCAAAGTCTAGCAAATGAAGTTGTGGCCAAAACTTCTACCTTTTTCTATACTACTCAATAGGCTCCCCATCTGCTTCTCCTATACTTATATTCCTATCTTGATGTTCTCATTTTCATTCCATCACTTTCAGATTATGGCATTACTTTGTTTTTGGTATTCTTCCCACTTGTTATAGTTCTATTTCCCAGAACCACAACATATATCACAGGATCCTCCTGACTGATGTATATACTCTAGTTCCCTAGTGCTCTACTTCCTTCTTATTTCTAGATTACTATGATGCTATGCACTTCCCACCCACCGCCATCAAAATATACCCTTCATATCCCACAGCTGTATATCTTTGAAAGTATTTAAGACCTGCCTATATTTCTGCAATACTTTTGTGATGACATAGCATATTGTATTTTCTTTCTCCTAGAATTTGCTATAAAATTTTTCCTGGAATGTTTCTATTCAGCAGATATCCATAGTAAAAAATTGTATTTCTTTAGTTAATATCACTAGGTTTTTGCTTTCTATTCTTAGGAATTGTTACTCACCTGCAAGTGTGTATATGCATGTCTGAATAACCAAATCAGGTCTTACAGTTGTCACATTTACATAAAATTTCACAGAGAAGAGTTTCAGATCCTTCAGTTGGAATCTACTGTTGATGGTTAAGTAGACAAGAAAATTGTGAGGTTTCTAATTCAATCTCATATACTCTTACATTGAGATTTGAGCAGATAATAATGCATATTGTATATAATGTTTCTATTACATTAAACAAAGAATTTAGTCAATCAAACAATTAGTAAAATTTTACTGTGACCTATTGGTGACAAAGAAGTCAATTATTATCTGTATTCATGAGAACTTAGGAATAAGTGCTATTCACTCATTCTATAAAACTATCTGTGTAAGATCAACTTCTGATCTTTCTCAAAAGAAATAATAATAAGGAAAGCAAAATGATTTCTTTCAATTTATGTAATCCTTACAAGTGTCTTGTCCCTGTTAAAGACAATAAACAAATATTAAAGTCATAATTTCAATATATTTTTGTGAAATAAGATATAAAGGAGGATATGAGGTGATATGACCAACTCAGTTTCTAGTCCTTTTAGCAGCAACATGTTTATAATAGATAGAACACTGGACTTGGAATGAGGAAAAATCTGAAATTAAATCTAGCCTCAGAAATTCACTACCTGTGCAACCATAATAAGTCACTTATTTTAGATTTTTAGTCTCTGAATTTTAGATTCTTCATTTGTAAAAGAGTAACGCCTACCTGACTGGGTTATTGTGAACATCAAATAAGATTATATTAGCATGCAAGCTGCTTGACAAATCTTAAAGGGTCTCTAGTTTGAGAGTCATTTTAGAGAATGAATATTAATTGCTCTTTAAATTTCTTTAAGTTCTCTTCTGCATTAGAATTCAGATAAAAGTGGTCTTGGGACAAGACACTAATATACTGCTATTCTTTTATAATAATATTCAGTGAACTATTACAGAGGTAGGTACTATTTTTCTAATTGAATAAGGATTTTGGAATGTAAACTCATCTCCAATGGATTTACTCAAAAGATTCTTGGTTTTCACTACAGTAACAGAAAGGCATAGGCTTTTTATTTCTTCTATTATATATCTATTTTTATTTAAAAAAACTTATTTCATATGTATAGATATATTAATTACACATTTATTGCATTTTTATTACTTTTGAGAACATTGTATTCCATATAGAATATTTATATGGTGACCAACTTATAATATTATTACAATTGTGGCAGGGGGAGAGATTAATGTTATATCTAGGTGCTTGTGGACAACAATTTTATTTACAATCATCCATTTCCATGATCACTTATTTGTTGAAACCCCAAGGATATTTGGAGATTTGTATTTGTACTAATCCTGGAGCTTTGTTGTATACTCATTTATGAAGAATAGTTAGCTTCTACTATAAAATTTTGGTGATTTAATCATGGCTTTTGAGTTGTGCAGCTAATGCTAAATTTTTGCATCCTGTGAAGATATGTTATGCAGTTTCTATGGTTTCTTAAAAAAATCTGCATTGCTTAATAAATTCTGCCCCTTAAAGATAGCCTTTCTGCAATTTCTAGTGGAAATAACCAGCTCTTATTCCTCTCTCATAAACTTACCTGTTTCTATAAACAAATCCTGACTCAGATATTTGTTTACTGAATTTTGTCAATATATTTTTGTCTGAGTTCGTGCAGCTATCTTCTATAATCTTTTCTTTTCATTCTTGGATCTGGGCCTTTTCATTATTAAGTTGTAATTCATGAAGAGAATTTTGAAGTTCAAGATCATGAAAATACTACAGTGATAGGAATTGTTTTTCTTTTTTATTCAGTTGTGTCTGACTCTTTGTGATGTGAACCCACTGGAGCTTTCTTGGCAAAGATACAGGGATACTTTGCCATTTTCTTCTCTAGCTCATTTTACATATGAGGAAATCACAGTAAAGAGAAATAGATTACTTGGCCTAGGCCACACAGCTGAGATGAGCCTTCCTGATTCCAGGTCCAGTGCTCTAGCCATTCTATAAGATCTAAAATGTGACTATTCTTATAGGTGACTATAAAGTGAATTTTAAAAATAAAGTATAAAAGCTAAGAACATTGATAATTTGGAAAGTAAGAATGTCTGAAAAGATATTAATGTTTACTTTGAAATTTTAGAGTAGATGTTGAGGTAGAGAAGACAATGATTCAGGAGTTTAACTTGAAAAATGAAGGAAGACATTAATCCCTAGTAGATTACATTAGCATAAATATAAAATGAAAGATAAAGATAAATGGAATGTATCTTAAACAATGAGAGATTGCTGAGTGATTGTGACAGAAGCAGGGTCTAAAAGCAGTATTCAAGAGCAAGTATGAAGCCCATTCCTTTTCCTGTGCCATTGTTTGGAGGGAGAGGGACATGAAAGAGGAACATCCAGTACTGGAAAGCATAATCAGGTCTTAAGGAGGCAGCTAGACTTCCATGAGTACAAGAAAATGGAGGATGTGATAGGAAGAGATATAAAATAAGGACCGTTTATAGTTCTGAAGGGAACAAAGGAAAAATAGGGGAGAAGAATTAGAAGAGAAGAGGAATGAGATTAGGTCTATTGGGAAGATACAACAATGAAAGTTAGGAAAAGAAAGCATTTATTGTTGTGTTTTGGCCTCATCAAGTGGCAAATGAGCATTCTATAAATAATAGGATTTTGCTAGATGTAAGTAGGGGAAGTATCACTAAACTGGGCCACCAAGGTGATGACAAAGGGCAATTCCAGCCTGCTCTCTCTTCCAATATCTGTGAATAGGGTTGCAGGGATGCCTTGAATAGGCATTAGGTAGATTGGGCCATGGCTTGTATAGGTAAATGACTGGTGATTACGTGTCAATTAATTTTCAAATATAATATTTGTAATGTCATTTAATATTTGTCTTCATTTTTGAAGACAAATATTCACTTTATGTGAGAGTATACACAATATTCAAGTGTAATGTTTTCCTATCTCTCTGTGAGGAACAAAATATGTTTCATTAACTTTTTCTACCATCATCATTTATTTTTCAGTTATAAGAAGTTTAACTTCCATAAAGTCATCTTTTAATTTACATTACTATAGTCCTTTGGATATTATTCTTTTGGTTCTATTTATTTCACTTTATACCATGTCTCATAAATCTTTCAGTGATATTCTTGATTTTTCATTTTCTTCCTTTCTTACAGAATAATATTTGCTTGTCCTCATTTGCCAGAAGTTTGTTTTTTTTTAAATTTCCTAAATTAAGGGGTATCCCTTTAATTCTTGAGTTTTTGCTAATACATAATAATGCATGAATATTCTGGTACTTAGTAAACCTTTGTCTCCACTTTTGATCACTGAAGACAAGGCTATGGATAGAGTAATCACTTTTCATTCTCATTGCCAACTTGATATACTTAATAGCCAGACCAGTTCACAGTTCTATTAACAATGTATTACTCAACTTACTTTCTCATAAGAACTCTAACATTAACTTCCTACTTTTTTAATCTTTTCAAATTTGTAGGGTGTCAATTGAAACTTCAGTTATTTAAATTATTTCTCATTATTGATGAAAACCTAATAACAGTACTTTAACTACTTTAACACCATATACATAGCTATATAACTTTTTCCTTATAAAGTTTGTCACAGAATTTTAAAACATTAAATATCTTGACCTTCTGGTATTTTTCTTTCCATATGTTAGGGTATATCTTCTATCTGGGTAAAAAAAAGCAGACAGCTGTCTAACTAGCTTCTGGATCTTAAATATGTTATAGCTTGACACAAATTGGCTACACGCTGGTTTGTTTTCCAGATAAAACCACAAACAGTTATCTTGAGTAGCTTACAGAGTGTATATTCACACTTGCACATGTTTGTTGATTGTAAACTGACATTTATAGGGTAAAATGACTTTAGTAGGAATAGTTTTAAATATACTTATTGAGTGAAATAATTTTACCCAGTTTCTCACATATGAGGATACTTTATTGGGTTACTCAAAATGGGAAAAAATCTTTTATAATATAGAAGTGGAATGGGATCAGCAGAACTACCCAAAGTAGGAAATATCTATCACCACATAAATTACTGTTATTAATCTCATAGATAGGACCCATAAAAAGCCATATGGCTCCCCATGAACTAATTACATCTCACTGCCTGTTCCCATATTCTCCTGCGTCAGGCCTGCCAACACTGTTACCTTTAATTTATAATTAAAATGGATTTCCAGGGAGGAGTTTAAATGAGAAAAAGAAGAGTTAGATGAAAAGAGGAAAGTAGAGGGGGAAAGTCTAGCATCTGTTGTAAGGTAAAAGGATTGAAAAGAGTTTTATAAACTTAGGTAAAGACAATGGCTGGAGAAGTTTAAGGGGCTATTCCAGGAGTGGCAGATTGGTTGGGGTTTTTGGACTCTGATATTAGAAAGTCGAACCTAATCTAAAACTCAATGCAGTTATAGAGGATAGGAATGAAACAATCAAAGAGACAAAAAGAATGTTGAAAAAACTGAATTGGTAGGACAAATAGTAATAAATAAAATGTAATAAATATTTAAAACAATAAACAAAGAAATATTAAAGGGGAAATCTCAAGAAACTGAGATATCATATAATCAATCCTTCCTGAAAAATGAAACATCAATAGAGTAAAATATAAAATTATCTTATAAATAAAATTGTACCACTCTCTCTATTTGCTTAATGTTATTTATTGTTTTGTTCTTTTCAGATAATATCACATACATACTTTTTTTCAAGATTCCTATCTATTTTTTAACATAATTCAATCTCTCTGTGCAAAAAGAGTTTGACTAGTCATGAGACCAATGGTTGCTACTACCATTGTGAGAGTGCTTAACACCAGTTTTCAGGGCTTTCAAACTCATTATCTCTAAAATAACACCTCTACTGGGCTTCAGAGAATCTTTTCAAAAGATGAAAGATAACAAAAAGAAAATTGGCACTTAAGGAGGTCTAAACATGTTATGCCAGGGTGGCATTCAGAGATAATACATTGGACTTTTTTGGAGAATTTTCTTATCCTAATTTCTGCTTTGACTTTTGATTGAACACATTCTGAAATTTCTGTGAATAGCATGAAACTTGAAAATTACAAATGTCCACAATCAAAGGAGTGCCTTCACGTTTTAAACCATCTTAATCCTTCTCCGATAATACTGAAGATTAATACTGTACACTGGAACCAAGCAGAATGAAAAACCCAGTAGGTTAAAATGTAACACCATTTGGGATTACTTAGATAATAATCCCAAGAACAATCATGTTGATGCTATTAGATTTTATAACAAAAATGAAAAAGAATCTTTGGAACATTGTTCTTGTTTTCCCAAATTCTAGTTAACTTTTGCTTAGCCTGTAACCCACCCCCCCAAAAAAAATCTCTTCTTATAAATCCAACTGATAGCAACTCTCTTGGGTCTCATGTTGTAATGAAGCTAACCTGTTTATTTAGGAATAGCAGGACAACATGGAAAAGTAACTCATCTATGCAAGGGTGTTCTGTAGCTAGCTAAAACTGGTTTGCAAGAGCTAATTTTTGGTGTGAGAATGTATATCCCAGGAACTTACAAACATAATAAATCTGGGTTTGATTTATTTTTTTGTGCCTAGACATTAAAAGTGGTGGAAAAATGTTAATAATACATATCAAACTAAAAAGCATATTGTGCTTTTTTTTTCAGCGAGTCTATTGTTAAACATCTCCTAGCATACACCTGGGTACAGCAGATGTCCCTCTCTGAGGCATAGTTCTGACTAGAGAGGGAATAGAAACAGTTAAGTCTCATCAACTCTTTTCTCTTTACTTTCATATTAACATGCCCAAACACAACCAGCAATGCAACACACTCCTATCCCTAGAAAAGAAACTAGTACTTTTATTCTCCTGCCATTCCAGAGTTTACTAGAGGAAATCAGGAACTTTATTATCTCTATAAACCTTTTGTTTTCTACCACAATAAAGCAAGAAAATATCTCTGGAGCTCATGGAAAGATGACAGTGAAAATGGTATGCTTTTCAGAACTATTCATGATCCATTTTAGTCCTTTTTATGTACATATGTACTTATTTGTACATATAGGACCTTTTTTTCTCCTCATTTTTTTGAGTTCTTTGGGATATAAATCTGGTACTGTATATGATATTGTACATAATTCCAAAGTCCTTTCCAGAATGATTGGACCTATTCATGGTATCAATTTGCCTTTTTTCTGCAACCTTTAAACTTGCAATCTTTTGTTACCCTTGCCAATCTGATGGGTGTGAGAAGGAATCACACAGTTCCTTTAATTTACATTTCTCTAATTATTAGTAATTTGAATATAGCTATAGAGAGCCTGAGTTCCTTCCCTCAGAATTCTTTTCTATTACAGCTTCTGGATGAATATATATCTTGAGTAACTCTCCAGCTCTTCTTTCATGTTCATAAAATTTCAGTTATTCCTATCTCAGAATAAAGTAGGAGTCTTGATGTTATTTAAGTACAAGAGTGAGAGGAGAAGGAAAGCCTAAATTTTGGTAAGCCAAGGCCAGGGGGACAATGGGTTAGCAAGAAACTTTTTTTATTGTAGTAAGTATTTGTTAATACACATTGCTGTATGAATCATGTTGGGAGAGAAAAATCAGAACAAAAGGGAAAAAACATGAGAGAGATTAAAAAAAAAAGAGAACAGAAAAAAGAAGTGAACATAGCATGTGTTGATTTACATTCAGTCTCCTTAGTTCTTTTTCTAGAAGCAGATGGCATTTTCTGTCCAAAGTCTTTTGGGATTGCTTTGAATCACTGAACTATTGAAAAAATCCAACCCTTTCATAGCTGCTCATTTCCTATTCTTGCTGTTATTGTGTACAATGTATTCCTGGTTCTGCTTGTTTCATTCAACATCAGTTCATATGCATCTTTACAGGCCTTTCTATAATCAGCTTGTTCATAATTTTTAATAATAAAATTCATTTATTATAATAATATTTAATTTAATAATTAATAAAATTAATTATTTAAATAATTAATTAATATAATGATCAATTTAATAAAAATATTAATTATTTTCAATAATATTTCATGTATCACAACTTGTTCAGCCATTCCCTGGTTGATAGGAATCTACTAATTTTCCAATTCTTTGCCACCACAAAAAGAACTGCTACAAATATTTTTACACATGTGAGTCCTTTTCCCTCCTTTATGATTTCTTTGGGATACAGAGCCTGTAATGGCACTGTTGGGTCAAAAGATATGCATAGTTTTATAGTCCTTTCAGCATAGTTCCTGATTGCTCTACAGAATGGTTGGATTATTTCACAACTCCACCTATAATGCATTAGCGTCCCAGTTTTCCCACATTCCCTTCAATATTTATCATTATCTTTTCCTGTCATCTTAGTCATCTGAGAGGTATGAGGTGATATCTCAGAGTTGTTTTAATTTTCATTTCTCTAATCAGTAGTGATTTAGAGCATTTTCATATAACTATAAATGGCTTTAATTTCATCAGCTGAAAATTGTCTGTTCATATCTTTTGACCATTTATCAGTTGGGGAATGACTTGTATACTTATAAATTTGGCATAGTTCTTTATGTAGTTTAGAAATGAAACCTTTATCAGAACTACTAGCTGTAAAAATTTTTCCCAGCTTTGTACTTCCCTTTTAATCTTGTTTCTATTGGTTTTGTTTGTGCAAAACCTTTTTAATTTAATGTAATCAAAGTTGTCCATTTTGCCTTTCATAATGTTGTCTAGTTCTTCTTTGGTTATAAATTCTTCCCTTCTCCAAAGATCTGATAGGCAAATTATCCCTTGCTCTCCTTTTGTTTATGGGTATCATACTTTATGTCCAAATCATGTATCCATTTTGACCTTATTTTGGCATGGGGTGGGAGATGTGGGTCTATTCCATGTTTCTGACATATTATTTTCAGTTTTCCTAGCAATTTTTGTCAAATACTGAGTTCTTATTCCAGAAGCTGGAATTTGGAAGGTTTGTCAAACAGTAGATTGTTATAGGCCTATGTTGTGCCTATCTAATCTATTCCACTGATTCACCATTTTATTTCTTAGACAGTACCAAATTGTTTTGATGACTGCTGCTTTATAATATAGTTTTAGGTTTGGTACTGCTAAGACACCATCTTTTGTCTTTTTTTTTCATTAATGCCCTTGATATTCTTGACCTTTTGTTCTTCCAGATGAAATTAGTTATTATTTTTTCTAATTCTATAGCAAGAAACTTTTAGCTCTGCCTAACTACTAGCCTATTTCTTATTCTCTCACTTTTGCTCTTCTCTCCTTTCCTCTCTTCTTCACTCCTCTCCTTTCCCCTCCTCTGCTCTTTCTCTCTTATCCTCTCTTCTCTTCTCTTATATCCTCTCCTTTGCTCTGCTCTGTTCTGTTGCCCTCTCTTCTTTTCTGTTCTTCTCTTCCCTTTGCTCTGCCTTTGTCTGAGTATCTGTCTCTGTTCTCTCTCTGTTTCTCTCTGTCTTTACCTTTCTCTCTCTCTCTCTCTTTCTGTCTCTGTCTCTCTCTCTCTCTCTCCCTCTCTTTCTTTCTCTCTTTCACTCTCTTACTCTCTTTCCCTTCCTCCCTCCCTAACTGCCCCATTCATCCACCAATGTAACCTTGAGCTTTTTTTGATACTCCACCAGACCAACAAATATGAATCTTGTTGGCACTGAAGCTGTATCTGAAATGCCACAACAATGACAATTTCTGTGGAAACCCCAGAAATATTAAGGTCACATCTGATCCAATTCCTTACATAAGGATCACTTTGAAAATAATAAAATATTATCTTTTGAGGATTCTGTAAACATAACAACTATTAAGAAACTATTTTTTAAAGAAGCAGCCAAAAATGATTTTTGCATCATAATAGGTTTTAAATAAAATAATTTCAAACCTTTAAGATGTTAGATCTTAATATAGCAGTCCAGTTCCTTTTCGTTAAAAAAGAAATAGAAAGATGTCAGAGTGAAGACACGACTCTCTGTGACCTCCTCTGACCTTCTCTCAAACCAACAGAAGACTAAGCCTCTAAACTGATTTTTGAGTCAAAGAACCCACAAATATTTGGACTGCAATACATTTCTAGAAGAAGCTACCTTGGAAGAGATTCGGAGCAGGTCTGTTTCAGATGGTTAGGGGTTGGGCAGTTTGCCAAGCTCAGACTGCAGCACCAGGAGACAGGGCAGGAAGCCAGGCGGGACTCAGCTTGGCAGATTCTAAGCACCTGGGAAACTTTGGGCCACCCTTCCCTGCTTGCGGGCAGGTGCTTTTGCAGATCTGCCTTTTGTAAAAGGTAGATTGTAACCCAATGCAAACCCCAGACCTATCCTAGCAGCCCAGCACCAGAAGTCAATCAGCCAAACTGCCCCAGGGTAAATTAAAGCAGCTGCCACTCCTCTGCTTTAAACAGATCTCAAGCCATTTTTTTAAAAAATGAATAAAAAACAAAAAAGAATTCTCACCATAGACAGCTTTTATGGAGAGAGAGAAGGGCAGACCTCAGATCCTGAGGTTCATAAAGGAAAAGCAACTCCAGAGGAAGCCACAAAGGGAGACATGATGTGGTCCCCATTTCACAAGGCTTTCCTGGAAGATTGCTTAAAGAATCTCAAAAAAGAGAAGAAAAATAGGGAAATGAATTGAGATCATAGCAAGAAGTATATAATGCCCTACAAAAGAGATATGAAAAAGACACCAATTCACTGAAAAACAAAATTGGTGAAATGGAAAAAGACTGCTATGAACAAAAAAATTCAATTGGCCAGTTACAAAAGGAGCTAAAAAAGGTAAATGAAGAAAATAATACATTAAAAATTAGAATTGAACAAATGGAAGTGAATGACTCAATAAGACTTCAAGAATCAGTTAAACAAAAACAAAAACAAAATGAAAAAATAGAAGAAAATATGAAATCTCTCCTAAGAAAAACAATTGACTTGGAAAATAGATCTAGGAGAAACAATCTAAGGATTATTGGGCTTCATGAAAGCCATGATGAAAAAAAAGAACCTAGATACTATCTTCCAGGAAATCATGAAAGAGAACTGCCCAGATGTTTTAGAATCAGAAGGTAAAATAACCATTGAAAGAATTCGCCAATCATCTCCTGAAACAGGATTATTAATTAAATTCCCCAAAGAATATTGTAGCTAAATTTCAGGACTATCACACCAAGGAAAAGATTTTGCAAGCAGCTAGAAAGAAACAATTCAATTACCAAGGAACTGTTATTAGAATCTCCCAAGATCTGTCACCTTCCTCATTAAAGGATTGAAGGGCTTGGAACCAGATATTCTGAAAGACAAAGGCACTTGGATTACAACCAAGAATAAACTATCCAGTTAGAATGAGCATTATCTTCCAGGGAAGAAGATGGATATTTAATGATATAGGTGAATTTCATCTATTTCTAATGAAAAGACCAGATCTGAACAAAAAAATTGACCTCCAAACACAGAACATAAGAGAAGCATAAAAAGGTAAAAAGGAAAGAACTCTTGAGAACTATATTTCTACTATAGGGATACTTAAAGAATGGGGGTATAATTTGATTTTACTTTGATAATATGAAAAAGGAACTAGAGGTGGAAGAGCTATCATACTGGGAAAAAAAGAGGAAAAAGGAGGTAATATAAGGTAAAAAAAAAGGTTAAAAATAAGGTAAAATCTCATGAAGAGACAAAGAAAACCTAATATAATTGAGGGAAAGAAGGGAGGGGGATGAGCATGGTGTGAATCTTACTCTCATCAGATTGGGCTATAAAAGAATATATCAGATATATTCGGTTTCACAAAGAAACTTGTCCCTCCATATAGGGAATTGGGAGGGAAAGGAGGAAAAGAAAGGGGAAGACTAATAGAAGGAAAAACAGAAGAATTAGGGGAAAGGTGTAAAAAAGTGGGGCTCTAGAGAAGGGAGGATGGTATGAGGGAGGTGGTCATCAAAAGCAAAATACAGGGGAGGGGGGAAGAGAGAAAGGGTAAAGGAAAGAGAAAACATAACTTTGGGTAAATAAGATGGCAGGAAATACAGATTTAGTTATTTTAACTGTGAATGTGAATGGGACGAACTCTCCCATAAAAAGGAAGCAGATAGCAGACTGGATTAAAAGCCAGAATCCACCAATATGTTTTTCACAAGAAACACATCTAAAGTATAGAGATACATACAGAGTGAAGGTAAAGGGCTGGAGCAGAATCTATTATGCCTCAGGTGAACAAAAACAGCAGGGGTAGTAATCCTGATCTCAGATCGAGTAAAAGCAAAGATAGATCTAATTAAAAGAGATAAGAGAAAAGGAAAATATAGTTTCCTAAAGGGAACCATTGATAATGAAGCTATATCAATAGTAAACATATATACACCAAGTGTTATAGCATCCAAATTCCTAGAGGAGAAGTTAAGAGAGATGCAAGAGGAAATAAACAGCAAAACTATATTAGGTGGGGGTCTCAACCTTGCTCTCTCTACAGAATAAATAAGAAAGAAATTAGGGAGATAAACAAAATGTTAGAAAAGTTAGGTATGATAGATCTTTGGAGAAAATTGAATAGATATAGAAGAGATTTTAATTTTTTCTTAGCGGTTCATGGAACTTATACAAAAATTGACCATGTGTTAGGGCATAAAATCTTCAAAATCAAATGCAGAAAGGCAGAAATAGTAAATGCAATTTTTCATATCATGGTGCAATAAAAATCACATGTAATATAAGGGCAGGAGAAAATAAAGCAAAAGTTAATTGGAAATTAAATAATCTAAATTAGAGGAACATAGGATAGTTTACCTCTCAGACCTGTGGAGATGGAATAAATTTATGTCCAAAGAAGAACTGGAACTCTTAACTGAACACCAGAGAGATAATTTTTACTATATTAAGTTAAAAAGTTTTTGTACAAACAAAACCAATGCAGACAAGATTAGGAGGGAAGGAATAAATTGGAAAATCATCTTTATATTTAAGGGTTCTGATAAAGGCCTCATTTCTAAAATATATAGAGAATTGTCTCATATTTATAAGAATTCAAGCCACTCTCCAATCAATAAATGGTCAAAGAATATGAACAGACAATTTTCAGATGATGAAATTAGAACCTTTTCTAGTCATATGAAAAGGTGCTCCAAATCCCTATTGATCAGAGAAATGCAAATTAAGACAACTCTGAGATACCACTACCCACCTGTCAGATTGGCTAAAATGACAGGAAAAGATAATGACGAATGTTGGAGGGGATGTGGGAAAACTTGGACACTGATACATTTTTGGTGGATCTGTGAATGGATCCAACCATTCTGGAGAGCAATTTGGAACTATGCTTAAAAAGTTATCAAACTGTGCATACCCTTTGACCCAGCAGTGTTTTTATTTGGTTTATATCCCAAAGAGATCTTAAAGGAAGGAAAGGGCCCCATATTGCAAGAATGTTTGTGGCAGCCCTTTTTGTAGTGGCCAGAAATTGGAAACTGAATGGATGCCCATCAGTTGGAGAATGGCTGAATAAATAATTATGGTATATGAATGTTATGGAATATTATTGTTCTATAAGAAATGACCAACAGGATGATTTCACAGTGGCCTGGAGAGACTTGCATGAACTGATGCTGAGTGAAATGAGCAGAACCAGGAGATCATTATACAAAGCGACAATAAGACTGTATGATGATCAATTCTTAAGGATGTGGCTCTCTTCAACAATGAACTAAAATACAAACCACTCTCCATACAAATAAAGTCAGACCTAATCAGTTGGAAAAATATCAAGTGCTCATGGGTAGGCTGAGCGAATATAATAAAAATGACAATATTACCCAAACTTACTTACTTATTTAGTGCCATACCAATCAAACTCCCAAGAAATTATTTTACAGATCTAGAAAAAATAGTAGCAAAGTTCATCTGGAAGAACAAAAGGTCAAGAATTTTAAGGGAATTAATGAAAAAAAATGCTGATGAAGGTGGCCTTACTTTACCAGATCTAAAACTATATTACAAAACATCGGTCATCAAAACCATTTGGTACTGGCTAAGAAATAGAGTAATCAATCAGTAGAATAGGATAGGATCACAGGACAAACTAGGTAATAACTATAGCAATTTAATGTTTGATAAATCCAAAGACTCCAGCTTCTGGGGTAGGAACTCACTATTTGACAAAAACTGCTGGGAAAATTGGAAACTAGTATGGAAGACATTAGGGCTTGACCCACACCACACCATATACCAAGATAAGATCTAAATAGCTTCATGATTTAGAAATAAAGAATGATATTATAAGCAAATTAGAGGAACATGGGATAGTTTATCTCTTGGAGAAGGAAGGAATTTGTGTCCAAAGAAGAATTGGAACTCTTAATTGAACACCAGATAGATAATTTTGATTATATTAAGTTAAAAAGGTTTTGTACAAACAAAACTAATGCAGACGAGATTAGGAGGGAAGAAATAAATTGGAAAATCATTTTTATATTTAAGGGTTCTGACAAAGGCCTCATTTCTAAAATATATAGAGAACTGACTCAAATTTATAAGAATTCAAGCCACTCTCCAATTGATAAATGGTCAAAGGATATGAACAGACAATTTTCAGATGATGAAACTGAAACTATTTCCAGTCATATGAAAAGGTGCTCCAAATCACTATTGGTCAGAGAAATGCAAATTAAGACAACTCTGAGATACGACTACATACCTGTTAGATTGGCTAAGATGACAGGAAAAGGAAATGACGAATGTTGGAGGGTATGTGGAAAAACTGGGACACTGATACATTGTTGGTGGAATTGTGAACGGATCCAACCATTCTGGAGAGCAATTTGGAACTATGCTCTTTTTCATGATCTCTATTGACATTTGTTTGCATTGTGTTGCCTTTCTCTGATTCTTTTTTTTTTCTTGTAGATAGGATTTTTCTTGCATAACTTCTCAAGCATTTCATCATTATTAGCATGTAGTGGACTTCCTGCCATCTAGGGGAGGGGAGGGGACTGGGGGTAAAATTTGTAATGGAAAGCTTTGTAAAGATCAATGTTGGGGAACTACCCATACATATGTTATACAAATAAAAAGCTTTAATAAAAAAACAAACAAACAAACAAACAAAAACAAAAAAAAATAAAAAATAAAAAAAAATAAAAAATGTAGGCTAGGGCAAAATCAAGATGGCAGAAAGTAGACAGAACTTTCCCTGCTCTCTTCATGGCTTCCCTCAGAGTCAACACTAGATCAAGCCTCTGAACAGATTTTCGAATGACAGAACCCACAAGTATTTGTAGTGTAACAAATTTCCAGCAGAAGATATCTTGGAAGGATTTCAAGCAGGACAGGCTATATAGCCCAGTGCATGTGAAGTACAGGGAGACCCAGGGTGAAGAGGCCCCATTTGGGGAATCTACTGGGAAGCTCTTAGCCAAAATACAGTAGCATTGGCTACTCTGTCCTGGTTCAGAAGCTAGTAGATCAACAGAGTAGCTGTGAAATCTCAAATGCAGCTGCAAAAGACAAATACTAAGCCTTTAAATCCCAACATGATAGGTGAGATTTGGCCATGCCCACCCAGCACAAGGAGGAAGCCTGCAGCACTAGTCCCAGGGCAGCATAAAATCCCTGTTGCCCTGTAGAGAAAGCTTGGGACAATCTCCCCTTGCTCTAGGAGCAGACCTCAAACTTTAAAAATTAGCAAAAAAAAATCAGAAAAAAAAGCTCTGGCTATAGATAATTAATTCTGAGAACACTGAAGGCAAAACACTTCCATATGAAGGTTCTCTTCAATTCAAAAGGCTCTCTGAGAAGAATTCAAAAAGGATCTTCAAAGAGATTTAAAAGAAAAATGGGGAAAGGAAATAAGAGCTTTGCAAGAGATTTTGGAAAAGTAACCACAGAAGTTTCCTGAAGAAAACAACTTCTTAAAAATACAATCCACAAAATGGGGGGAAATATACTGAAGAAAACCACTTCTTAAAAAAATAGATTTGGCAAAATGGAAAAAGACAATAACTTGGAAAATAGAACTGGTGAAATGGAAAAAGAGAACAACTTCTTAAAAAAATAGAACTGGTGAAATGGTGAAAAAATCCAATGAACAAGACAACTCCTTTAAAAGTTCAATTGGCCAAATACAAAAGGAGATTTTAAAAAAAAGCTAACTGAAGAAAATAATTTGCTAGAAGTTAAAATTGGACAAATGAAAGTGAATGACTCAATGAGACATAAAGAATCTGTCAACCAAAACAAAACAAAAAAAGAATTAAAAATACCTCATTGGAATAACAACTGATCTAGATCCAGGAGATACAATCTAAGAAGTATTGGATTACTTGAAGACCACAATGAAAGAAAAGAGTCTGGATATAATATTTCAAGGAATCATCAAAGAAAACTTCCCTGATATCCTAGAACCAAAGAGTAAAATAGTCATTGAAAGAATCCACTGACAGTTGAAAGAGATCCCTAAATGAAAACTTCAAGGAATATTGTAGCTAAAAAATAAATAAATAAATAAACCATAGACTATCTGCTGAGCACTTTTACATTTGGTTGTTCACTCTAACTCTTCACAAGGAAAAGTGTCATATTATTCATCCCAATTTGCCAATGAGAAAAAAGGCTGAAAGAGGCTAATTAAACAAGTTTGCACAATGATATAAGAAAGTAAAGAAGCAATTCAGGAAGTGCCTCCCATTTGTTTATTATTTGTAAATTAATGTCCATTTATTTATTATCTATTTATTTATTTGTTTATTCATTTATTTCTTTTCTTATTTGTTTACAGACCAAGTAATGAGTGATAATGTCCTATTCTTGTCTTATTTCATGCAACTTTGCAACACTGTGGCACTGTGAAGACAGGATGTCTTTTGTCTTTTATATATACACACATATATCCGTAGTATTTAGCACAGTTTCTGGCATATAGTAGGTACTTAGTAAATGCTTTCTGACTAGTTGATAAATAAGAAATAATTTTAAAAATTTAAAAGATATAGAACAACTTAAATGTCTTTTTGATTATAAAGTCAAATTTTTGAATCAAAATTGTCTGTTAGGATATACACAAAAGCAACCTAGTGTGAAAAAAATAAGTGTTTGGGGGGAAAATACATTTAGCATTAAATTCCCTATATTATTTTCATTGTACTAATATTTTATTTGTGTGATAACCACAAAATTAAATTCTTCATTTTCTTCTCCCAGTACTAATTAAACATTGCAAAATTAAATTAAAGTTGAAATTTGGCCATCTTGAATGGTTGATAAACCTCCCCAAGGGCTGCTGATCTACATAGATGTAAAAAGGGAATGGCATACTTTCTTCTTTATAGCCTGTAAACTTTTAGAGAAAGGAGATTAGAAAGATGCTAACCATAGGAAAAACAATATGTTGACATTAGAGAAAAAAATCTTTATTGTTATTCATCAAGGTTAGAGCTGTGTGTGATTCTTCTTTGGTAAATAAAATTCTTTATTAGAATACAAGTTTTGTAAGTAAATTGTTCAGTATGGCATATAAAAATTAGACCTCATAACCAGATAGCAAGCATAAGGGTCTTTAATTTTAATAAAATACTAGACAGAGTTAACTGAAAGAAAACTAAGTACTTCACAACGACAAATCAAAGGAATGACATCCTGAGAAGGTGATTTGAGGGACTAAAAAAATAGAAACTGAAGGCTCAAGACTAACTTCACAAAAAGATTTACATCAACTCTCATAAAAATTCAGCTGATTTGCCATTCTTAATGGAGCAAGTATGAAAAATATAGAATTCCCATCAGGCCTCAAGGATTTCATCAAAAAGGTAGGCTTTTAAAAAAAATTATCCTTGAATTGTTTCAATTCCTGCCTAACTTTAATCAAATTCTAATAAAGTTTCATTATTGCCAAAAAAAGCTTAAATAAAATGTTTTTTGAAGCTAAAACATTTTCCATAAAAAAATATTGGTAGCACGTACCCTAACCATTTCCCACACAGGTAATTAATGTTAAATTTGATCATCTGTAAAATGAAGTCATTGAACTAGATTTTCCCAAAGGTACTTTCCAGTTGTAAATCTTATGATTCTAGATTCTGAAAATAAATCCCATTGTGATTCACCAATTACAAACTTTTAAACAAATTTTAAACAAATGCCATTATTAACTTGTTTAGCCTCAGAATTATTCATTAGTTGAGTGGTCAAATCTTCAGAAACTTGAGCTATTGAAAGAAAGATCAGGGGTTTCTTACGGATATCTCTTTTGATATGTGTAAGACACAAGGCAAATGGACAGTCAATAAATCTGTACTATCAGTAGCAGCAGCAGCATGGCTAGCATGTGGCCTCTTTAAAGTTTGCAAAGTGTTGTTCATGCTCTCATTTGATCTTCACAACCATCCTATTAAGTGGATAAGTTATTATCCATATTTTACAATTGAAGCACAGAGGTAAGAGTTTTGAAAATCCAACTAATATATGTCTGAGGCAGATTTCGAATTTAGGCTATTCCTGAGTATAAGGCCAGTTCTTGGTTCACTATGTCATTCATCTGCCTTATCCCTCTGGTAAATTGTAGAATGTTCAGAATGTTCCAAAGACAAGCAGTAATTTGGACTAACGTATTCTAAGTTCCAATCTCAAGAGAGAACCAAAAAAGTATAGGGAAAACAACAGCAAATGTTTCTGAATCCACCATATTTTATTTGTTTGTTGATGATAGAACAAAAGTTTTAATTTTTTGGAAGAAAATGATTAAAACATGTTTTAGTCAAGCAAAATTTTAAATGTTTTTGCTCACATTCCATAGATTGTTAATGGTCTAAAATAGGATCATAGATATTGGGTCCATCAAGTTCAACTCCATCTTTTTACAAATAAGGAAATTGAACCTAAGGAAGGCTGAGTGATTCTCTTCATGTCACATAGTTAACAACTAAGTTAAATTTAGGTCTTCATAATTTAAAATCCAATACTCTAGATATCCACTATGCCACCAAGCTGCTTGTGTTAACAGTTGACCTTCAATTGTTAATAAATCTATCTTTTTCATAAAGAGCTTTGGTAGTTGTGATACATCCCCAATGATGCATCCCTTAATACATCCTCCATAAAGTTTTCTCTGACATTCTCAACCAGAAATAACCTCAGATTCATCTGAACTGCCAAAGCCCTTGGGGTCTATATAATTCTTACGACACTTTAATATTCTGTCTTTGTGTGGGGCTCCTCAAAGACTGTAACCTCTGGGAAGACAAGAATCACCTTTTGTTTTCATCATTTTATCATTGTACTGTATTTTCTCAACAAATGAATTAATGAATAAATGGTTATGTTGTTCTTACCTCTCATTTTTCTTAGTGCAGTTTCTATATTGGACCACATTATGATTCTATATGAAAGGGAATTGACTGTGGGATACTTAAATCATAGAAACTAGTGTTGGTTGCTAGGTGAAACAAGAAATAATTTATGTGATATTGGAATATTTTCACCCTATTCATTTGAGGAAATGTGCTTGACCCTTTGCTTCATTTGTTAATTCATTCACTGAATAAGCATTTCTTAAATTCCTATTATATTCAAAACAACTGTAAGGTTCTTGAAAAACTAAGACTAAACAAAAAACCAGCAGATTTTACCCTCAAGAAGTTTATACTCTACTCTCCCCACACATACATGATAAAAGGAACCCACAACTCTTATAATAAATAAGTATGGACAAGCAAAACAAATTCCCACATTGGGCACAATCCAAAAATGTGTCATATTCTGCTGGACTCCATAATCTTTCCATTAAGGAGGTGGAGACCATTTTCATCATCAGTCCTTTGAAATCATGATTGACTATTACATGAATGAGAGTTCTTAAGTCTTTAGGAAATGTTTATTTTTACGTCATTAGTGTCATAATATAAAATACTCTGGTTCTGCTTACTTCACCTTGTTTCAACTCTTGCAATTTTTTCAAGGTTCTCTGAAACTGTGTCTTTGAAATATTACCTTACTACTTATGTGACCATGGGCAAGTGATTTAACTAATGTATGCCTAAGTTTCCTTAACTGTAAAATGAAGATAATCATAGCACTTACCTCCCAGAGTTGTTGTAAGAATCAATTAAGATGATATTTGTAAAGTGTTTTGCAAGTTCCTGTTACAAAGTAGGCACTTAATAAAATTCTGTCTTTTTTACAACACAATAAAAAAAGTTTATACTCTATTAGGGAAAATATGACATTTAAGCAGATAAACAAATAAACTGCTCAAATAATCTCTCACAAGGTTGTCAGAAAAAGTATAACAATACTCTCAAAGTATATCTTAAGAACTATAGTATCAATTGTGAAGCAAAGGAAATGCTAAAACAAGGTGCTCAGCATGGAGTGCCAGTGACAAAGAAGGAGCTGTGCTCCATGAATAAAGCAGAATCATAGCACCACAAAGGAAAGACAAACTTCAAAAATCCAGAGATACCACTATTCCAAATGTTCCAATACACTACTTTTGCCTGGAGTAGAGTCTTCTGAATTTGAATTGAACTAATCAATTAAACTGAAATTGAATTGAATTGAATGAACACAGACAAACACACTGTACCCTGGCTCCAGAATTGTGATGAAATTTGTCTTCTTCAAAGATTAATGATGAACAGCAAGAGCTGAGTCTTGAAGAAAGAATTCTGGGAGTCTGAGATGGGGAGAGAGTACATTCCAGACATTCAAGATATACAAAGACATGGAGGTAAGAAATGGACTGCAGAATGATGGAAACAGCTAGTAGCCTGGCCGGGAGCATAGTATGAACACAGGATTACCATGAAATATGTCTGGAAAGTAGCCACAATGAAGGGTTTTGATTGACAACCCAAGAATTTGTTTTTTGTTTTGTTTTGTTTTGTTTATCTTAGAAAAAATAAATGATTGTTCTAATTATTTGGGATTTTTTCCCACTAACATCAAGCTTGAATTTGTTTCCTTTTTTTATTATTTTCTTATAGGATTCTGTTTTTTTTTTTAAATACACTTTGCTATTTGTTTCCATTTTATGGGAGAGTTCATCCCATTCACATTAACAGTTATAATTACCAGCACTGTGTTTCCCTCTATCCTATTTTTCTTCCCTGTATATATTTTGTTCTCTCTTTCCATCCTATCCTCAGCTGTGTTTTTTTAATGCACTCCACTCACTAACTCATCTCTTTATCACCCCTTCTCCTTCTCTTACTAGTGTTTTTTTTTTTGCCCACCCCACCCACTACCTTGTCTCCTTTCATCCCTACCCTTCCCTTAGTAGTGTTTTTTTAACCTACTCTATCCACTACCTCTGGTTATGTGAATGGATCTCTGTTTCTAGAATATTGGGACAAGTTTCCTTAATTATTTCTTATAGAATACTAGGCTCTTTTGTCAATGAGGTATTTCACATTTTCTTCCACTTTCTCATTCTTTTTAGTTTATTTGACTGATTCTTACTATCTTATTAAGTCATTAGTTTCATTTTCTCTGTTCTAGTTTTTAATGTGTAATTTTCTTCAGTTATCTTTTGTATCTCTATTCCCCTTTGATTTAATCTACTGTTTAAGTAGTTATTTTCTTTAGACAATTTTTTTCCTTCCTTTTCCAAACTGTTGACTCTTTCATACATACTTCTCATTTCTTTTCTCTTTTTTCTTCTACCTCTGTTATTTGCCTTTTGAAGTCTTTTTGCCCATTTCCAAGAAGCCTCTTTGGGCTTGAGATCAAGAAATCTCTTGGAGATCTCTTTTGTGTACATTCTGTCCTTGTCTGAGTTCGTGTTTTGATTTGCCCTGTCACCATCAGTAGCTTTCTATGATCAAGGTTTTTTTTCTGTTTCTTGTTCATTTTCTTTCCTTTTCTTTTGGTATTTCATTTTTTTTTTACTTTTAAAGTGGAGCTCTGCTCCTAACATAAAGGTGGCACTATCCCAAGCTTCTTGTGCAGCTCTGAACTTTGTCTTTGATCACAGGGGCCCCTTGGGTTTGTAGTGGTTAGCTTTGCCTGCTCTTTTCAGGAAACAGCCTGATTTCCCAAAGTTTGCCTTTTGAGCTGGGACTGGAAGCTGCCCCCCTGATTCGCTCCTCCACTGAGCCAGGTCTAAAGGTCTTAGTTGCTGATTTGCTGTGAGTAAGCTCCTTTCATCAGCTTTCTCAGAATCTATCTGAATCTGCTGTGAACACCCTTTTCAATCCAGTGAGACTGACCTTTCTTAAAGTTTTTTTTTTAATGTCTTGAGCTAGAGAGTGGTTTCATTCCATCAGACTGTTCAGAGGATTGGTTTCATGTGGTTTTGGAGGGAAGCTCAGAGAATTCCAGCAGCTTCCTAACTTTACTCCACCATCTTGGCTCCACCCTCAGAGTTCTTGAATCTGTTTCTTTGCAATATCCAACTATTACTCCTCATTCTGCCTTTGGTGGTGTTGCTTCCTTCTCATCTTGATTTAGCAGAATGCTAGCGTTTTGATCTCCAAATATGATGTAAAACATATCTTTTCAAAATGACATATTGTTGGTAATTTACACATACAGTGTTAACTGTCCCTGTTGTTCCTTATGTATTTTAACTAAATACTGTACATTGTGCATTTTGTGCCTGAGGTAATTTCTTTAGAAAGGGCACAATTTTTTAAATGTAAAAAGAAAAGGACATCCTTGCCATAAGTATCTCCAAGATCTAGCAATGACCTTGTGAAAATTTAAGACCTTCATTTTGACTTCAGAAAGTACTTGCATTTTTCTTTACTTTTTGATTTCTGGAGCCTTAGGACTTAAACAGCTTTACTGTTCTGCCTTAGTCAAAAGTAGAGGAAATGGCATTGCCTCAGGTGAAATTATTGATGGAATTAAAGACATAAAACTAAAAAGTGCCCAATCCAAGAACACTTGGCTTATCATGTAATTTTTATATCTGCTACTTTAATATTCTCTCCTTCAAATTGAAGTAGCTTTATGATGAATTTATCACATTTCACAATGACTGCAGAACCACATATAAACCTTCCTTTATAGGCACAGAATGGAAATATATGGGATTACTATGGTGGATGTCTCTTTTTATCTTTTGCTCCAATCTTATTTAGATATTAGGACATAATTCCTAAGAATAAAAGATTGTTCTAGTCTTTGTTTACGCTAATCAGAAAGGTGGGCTTTTGGAACAGTGATTTACTCTTGCTCACTTAGACTAAGAAAATATTGTGAACTGATTTGTTATGCTAGAGACATTTCTGTCTCAGCAGTGGTGCTTCTCTTGATTGATCTGACAGTTCAGAATGGAAATATATTACCTATAGCTTTCAAAGGCCCACTTTGCTGGCCCAATTGTATTAAGCACATATCTCAATGTACAGAAATGCCTTGTCCAAGACTTAAAATACAAGTTTAATTTTCTATCCCTTCAAAGTCAATCTCAGGTAGTCTACTTTCACTTGGATTTTTATTTTCAATTTGGACTCCCATTGCAATACTTACTTAAAAGATAAATATCCTGAGTGTACACACACACACACACACACTGTTGCCTACATTGACAAGAACAACAGCAGCAGCACAGCCAGAATGACAAAAATTTTGTTTTGTTCTAATCTAGGGCAGCAAATCAATGCCATTTTAGGATCATAAAAATCCTAGGAGTCTCATATATAGGTTTGGGATACTTTGAAACCTTAGGGATCTTTGTTTTTATTTTTTTATTTTTTTGCTTTTTTTATTTTTTTATTTTTTTGCTGAGGCAATTGAGTTTAAGTAACTTGCCCAGGGTCACACAGCTAGGGAATGTTAAGTGTCTGAGACCAGATTTGAACTCAGGTCCTCCTGACTTCAGGGCTGGTACTCTATCCACTGCGCCACCTAGCTGCCCTGGGATCTTTGTTTTTAAAGTGTAATTCTTTCTCCATCTATGACAATGTGATCTGGTGGACAAGGGGATTGGAAAATTGGGAAGACCTAGATTTAAATCTTGTCTTAGATATATAATAACCATATGATTCTGGGAAAATTAGTTAATTTCTCTAGGTTTCAGGTTCATCATATATAAAATGAGGAACTGGACTTGATGACCTCTAATAAGTCACATAGCGTTATATTTGTCACCTATAATTTCAGTCCTTTCATAAAATTAGAGTTTTTCAGAGTCCATGACTGCTACTGCTATTCATCATCATCATCATTACCATCACCATCATCATTGCCATCCTTGTCATCATCATCATCCTTATCCTCATCATCATTATCTCCTCCTAATGAACCTTCTGGTGATGAACCTCTTTGAATTAGTCTTGTCCAGAGGTAACAGACAGTCTATCCTGAGGTCTATTCTGTAAATCTTTCCAGATGACAGTCTATACTCCATTGGCATATCCTTCAAACCCTTATACTGATCTTCCCACTGCAATGAGCCATTGTAGGGGGGGGAGGTGGCTTACTGAATACTATTGCTGCCAGCATGAGGTGGAAATAGGTACTTCTGGGTTTTTGCCAGTGTTGAAATTTTATTCATTCATGATAGCAGATGGGAACAATCAAACTTTTTAGCACTTTAATTTCTGGCCCTGCACTTGTAACAATAGTAGTGATGATGGTGATAATTACAATTGACACTTTTATAGTACTTATAGGTTTGTAAAACATTTTTGCAAGTACTGTACCATCTCATTCTCCCAGCAAACCTGTAAAGTATATAATATTGCAGATGAAGAAACTGAAGCTGAGACATTAAGAAATTTACTTATCTGTAGCAATGAGTGGGAGAGATGGTATCCTACCTGGCCTTCCCTTACTCCAAACCCAGCATTATTTTTAATATATCACATTGACTTTTATAAAGAAGGTCTCTCTCTCTTTCTCTCTCTATCTCTCTCTCTCTCTCCCTTCCTTTTTCTCTTCTTTCCTTCCTCCCTCCCTCCCTTTCTTCTTTCCTTCCTTCCTTCTTTCCTTCCTTCTTCCTTTCCTTTGTCCTTTCCTTCCTTTCTTCTTTTCTTCCTTCCTCCTTCCTCCCTCCCTCCCTTCTTTCCTCCTTTCCTTTGTTCCTCTCTTCCTCTTTCCTTCCCTCCCTCCCTCTTCTCATACATATGTGTGTATTCACTTTATTTTCCCTAAAATTTCACACTAAAACTATGTATAGGTCCCTATAGCAATATAATAATACTAATATTAAAAACAGTAACAATATTTACATAGTTTTTATTATATGTCTGGTACTGTGCTAAGGATTTTACAAATATCTCATTTTTATCTCACAACAACCTTAGAATCACCATTTTAAAGATAAGGAAACTGAAAAAGACAAAGATTATGTGACATGTTCAGGGTCCTTTACTTCTAAGTGTGTGAGGAAAGTTCTAAATTCAGATCTTCCAGACTTCAAAATTCTATCCACTATGGCCACTTAAATGCCTCTTGTGATTAATACAATAGAATATTTCCAGATTAGAGAAAGTCATATTTCCTTTTTAAAAAAAAACAATGGTTTTTATTTTCAAAATACATACAAAGATAATTTTTAGTCTTCATCCTTGCAAAACCTCATATCCAAATTTTTCTCCCTCCCTTCTCCCCACCTCAATTCCTAAACAGCAAGTAATCCAATATGTGTTATGTTGTCATCCACATTCAGTCCCAGTTCTCTTTCACAAATCCATTGGAATTGGCCTAAATCACCTCATTGCTGAAAATAGCTATGTCCATCAGAGGCGATCATCACATAATCTTCTTTTTGCTGTGTACAATGTTCTCTCCATTCTATTCACTTCACTTAGCATCAGTTCATGCAAATCTCTCCAGGCCTTTCTGAAATCATCCTGCTGATCATTTCTTATGAAACAATGAAATTCCATAACAATCATATACCATAACTTATTGAGCCATTCCACAACTAATGGGCATTCACTCAATTTCCAGTTCCTTGACACTACAAAGGGCTGTTACAGACATTTTTGCATATGTGGGTCCTTTTCCCTTTTTTATGATGGCATACAGAGAGGGTAATGTTTCCAATAATACATGTTTGGTTAAAGATTAAAGTCAGTTGATGTCAGTGGCCTACTCTCTCAACTCTTTTCTCTTAGAAGGATCTTAGGCAAACCAGAACCTCAAAAAGATGATCCCTAATGATTGAATGGAAAAGTAATCCTTAGCAAGTTGAAAAGAGCATTAGAGTTACCCTCAGCAAGCATGAGCTCTTTAACTTTCCAGTAAGTATGATCTTGGACAAGTCACTTAACCACTTTGTCCTAACTTTCCCCAAATGCAAAATCATATGTTCAAAACTAAATGTTCTACAGTTTCCCTTTTAGCCATAATGTCCTGTGATTCTATAGTGACAAGTACCAAGCTTTCAAAGGCCACCAAAATGATAGCAAGTCCATTGGCCTAATTTGTATTTATGTGCTAGGTGTTATTTAAAGTACAACATACAGTCACTCAACACCTCTCCAGTATACACAGTACTCTGTCAGGTATTGGGATAGATAAAGAGTTGAGATAATTTATACATGCTTTGTATATCATTCTAGATAAAGTAGATTGTAAATATGTAGATGAGTTTTATTTAGATATTCAATAAAAATATATAAGATTCAATAAGATTTCATTTGTATAAGATATGCTAAAAAGATAAGGTCACTTTGGTAGAAAAAACTAGTATAATCATAGATCTAGAAATATTATTAAGAGGATAGGTATCTTGTCCGTTACAGACAGAAATATCCTAAGCTATCATGGCCTATTAAAAACTCACTTTCTTTTAAGGTCTCCAGAGAAGATTTCCAGAATTCCTTTAAGGCTTCTACAATCTTTTACATCCACCCACTTCAGTTTAGAATAACACTACTAGGAAATGAATTTTATTTTATGGTAGGTTTTTTTCCCCTTGAATCATACTTATGCTTTTATTGAGTGAGAACTTTTGGAGAAAATATTAATACTCATTTATTTGAAATAATACTGCAACTAAAAAAGATAAACAAGTTTGACCCCCCAACACTAGAATCTGTCAACCATTTAAAGAATCTGACCTGAGACTAATGTGCAATGCAAACTGAAAACCTGATTTTAGTGCAGATAAAATAAAGAAATTTAAAGTAACAATGATAAGTATGTCAAAATAGTAGAGGAGATTTGAAAATTCAGCTCTTTATTTGAAAAGTACAGTGTTCAAATAGTATTCAGTAATGTACCTGGGAATGAAGAGATGTAGTTTCAGGCAATTTTTGGCTGACTAAAATCCAAAATATATCACATATCACATGTAACTGGGATACATTTTACACAATGATCATAGTTTGTGACTATTTTTAGCCAACAAATATATTCAATATATAGAAATAGTTATGTCTTGTGAACATACATCATTTCTTTATCTTTATCAAATATTTATTGAGTGCCTGCTATTTATAATGCCATGATCCTTCTCTTTGTTAAAAAAAAATGGTGTGGTCTCAAACCTGTCCCTTCTATGCATCATTTCTGCTGTATTTTATTTGGGAAAAGGAGAATTTAATGTCTCAAAGATTTATTAAGCTATAGGATAGATTCTGTCCAGAATTAGCAGTTTCAGTATTTTGAGGTCCACTTTTTATTCTTCCTCAATGTTGACAGAAATGCAGAGATTCTAATACATATATACTAACACATTGGCTCTAAAAGTAAAAATGGACACTTTGAAATCTATAACAAATTCAGGCCAGGCACTTATAGTACTTTAAGAAAAATCTTCCAAGAAGGAATTACTTAAGAGCCTTTTCCCCTCCTCCAAATCAACTTCAAACCTGGTCATCTCTAAGAGAATATTTGACAACTGGTTTAGCCATGATCACATCTCATGATCTCATCAATCATTGTGACTGACCTGAAATAACTGATGCCTACAAATGATAAGTGTGAGTTGAATAGGAGAGCTGCTATTTGGAACACTGTCTTGTGTCCTGGTGACAAGTGAACATTTTAGGATCAAATTTAGTTCTACAAGAACTCTTCTGGATAAAGAAAGCTCTTTCCAAGCATCAGATTTTATTACTAGGTCATGGGTGATACACTCCCCCATGGTTACCAAAACTGGATTTTTCAAATATTGCCTCAGTGGGTTACCATTGTTTCATGTACAATGTAGGAAATTTTTTGGCTTTCTATCATAATTCAAGTCTCTTTGGTGACTTCTGCATTTTCTGAAATGACTCAGAATTCTTCAGCATCAAACCAGTGCCAGCAATTTTCTTTTCTTTTCAAATTCTATAGAAAGGTATTTCTGATGCCTTACTTTCTTTTTTTTTTAATTTTATTTTATTTGCAAAACATATGCATGGGTAATTTTTCAACATTAACCCTTACATAGCTTTCTGTTACAGATTTTCCCCCCCAACTCCCCACCCCTCCCCTAGATGCCAGAATATCCACTACGTGTTAATTATGTTAAAATATTTGAGATGCCTTACTTTCACTTCATATTTTGTGAATTTTTTCCTTACTTCTCTTTACATAGATCCTCTTATCAGTCTGGATGTTTAGAAAAGACAAGCCAAAAACAAATTCATTATTTTTCAGTCTAGAAAAGTTTAATTGGTCTTTGAACAAAGTTTAATTGGTCTTTGAACAACTCAAGGCTAACAAAGACTTTTAGAAAACAGCCTTGAGCTTCTCTTCAAAGGAGCCAGATTCAAGTTAAAGGTATTAATATATGTTTTTTTTAAATTTTATATAGACATGTTTCTCTGAATTTGATGAAGAGATTTGAACTGTATTTTTATATCCCTTTTCCAGGTTTAGAGAATTACTAAGTGATCCTTGACAAGTCACTTAACTGTACCTCATTTTCCTCATCTGTGAAATGAACTAGAGAAGGAAATGGCAAGTCATTCCAATATCTTTGTCAAGAAAACCCCAAGAGTAAGACACAACTGAAATGACTGAATAGCAACCCCATTTTGAGGTTTCTTCACTGCTTTATCTATTGATCCACTCAGGTGCCCTTAGTTTTTGTATAATAAGCACATAATGTATGTTTTTTCATTTATTCATTGTTTTCAGTCATAATTGATGCATACAGCTGATATCTTATTAAAAAACTTTTGGTAAAGATTCCTCTAAAATTCAGGATTAGTAGAAAGTGGAATAGTAAATCAGAGAAACTGGATATCATTTATATACATTTTATTTTTTCATTTCAAGACATTGACAAAAGACAACATAATAAGTGATGAGTAATATGATCACTGTATATTTGGTTTTCTGGAGAATTTTATTTTTATTGCATATTAATCTTGCCTGAATTTCCAAGCTCATGTGCCTGTCTCCAAGAAATTTTTTTAGAAGTTAGAATTTAAACTTCTCTCTTAATATTGAAGAACTAAATGTTAAAATTACACTTCAATTGTAATAAATATTTTCCTACATAAATATAGCAATGGCCCTCCATCTAGACAATATTGTTATTATGTTCAAGGTCGACACCACAAAATTTTAAGAAATGATAAATAGATTATGGGATTTTTACTTTCCTCACATCACAAATCACCATTTCCATTGTACTGCAAAATGTTTTGATTTTTGGCCTCAAATATATAAACAAAAAGGCAAAGGGCTAAGTAATAACATTTTAAAGTTTAAAATTTTAAAAGATGACTAGAATTTGGTTAATTTAAAATGGCCAAGAGTTAGAAGATCAAAGTTCTAGAAATGGATTTATTATTCATTAACTGTGACATTTACTCACTTCAGTCCTCTGAAAACAAGTCACTCAAGCCTCAGGTATCAAAAAAACCCAAAAACAAACAAACAAAAAATATCAACAAACAACAAACCTATAGATGGGTAGATAGATAGATAGATAGATAGAAAAATAGATGAATGAATGTTATTTGTGTGTATGTGTCATAACTGGGCTACTTATGTAATTCAAGTATAAAATGTGATTTGAACAAAAGTACTTTGAGAAAGGAGTAGCACTATTTAAAGTAAGGTATTTTTTGTGCTTGTGATTACTAAATCATCATCATCATCACTCAAAGATTTGTTTATATTTTTTAAAGAGGTAATTAAGTGTGATAGTAAATGGAATGCTGGACCTGGAGTCAAGAAAACCTAGGTTCAAATGCGTGGGTTCAGGCATTTATTATCTGTGTGATCCAATGTATATCATTTAACCACTCTCTACCTCATTTTTTTAGATTGTAAAATCAGTATTATTATTGCCATTGATATCATCTACAAACCTAAGGTTGTCATAAGGATAAAAAAATTGTAAAACACTACAAAATTTAAAGCTCTATATAAATGCTAGCTATATGACTATTAATAAAGAAATTCATCTCATGTTTTCAATATTTTATCCACAAAAAACTATTTCAAAAAAAATTGCATTCTCATTGAAGCAGAATTTAAATCCCTGGTCATTCATTTGCTCTCAGTGACAAAATGAACTGTGGCTACTTCTACAGAATGCTAAACTTGCTATTTGACTGAATCAAATTAACAGGAAAAATCAATTTTGAAAGCTTTAATATACCAAACTTTTAGACTTGTTATGGTGGAAGAATTTTTAATATATTGGATGAAAGATCATAAATTTTTAAGTAAACATCCTGTGTCATAACTTTAAGATCTTGTAAATTTTGTGATTACCATTTACCCAAGTTCTCCCTCCAGTGATGAATCTTTTACCTTCCAGTGAGGAGATATTTCTCCAAATCCTCCAACAAATCCACCATTGAGGATCTAGCAAAATTTAGGCCTTCCTTAGGCCTTTCAATATATGGTGATGTAATGTATCAATCAAACTGCCTGTCAATTTATTGTTCTTCTATCGGTTGTGTGACCATTGTATGAGTTACTGTAAAAAGGCCAATCCACAAATTTACCATTCACAGCATCTAAAATGGAAAGAAAATAAGATTTTTATTTTTTGCAATTGCAAAATTATGTATAAATACAATGATATAATTAGGACCCAATTATGCAAATAATTAATCCCTTGACCTGATCATATTATTTGAACTTGCATGGCATTATTTCATTAAGCTATAACCATAATCATTTTCATATAATTCTAACTTCAAATAGTGAAAATTAAAATATCTGTGACCATTTCAGAGAATTCATTATTTGCATTAATCTGGACCTGATTTTACTTAATATTTTTGTAACACGTAGTGTATACTTCTAAAACCTTTTGATCCCAAGGCTTTCATATTCCCATTATATATATACATATATATATATGCACATTCATACATATGTGTGCACACACATGCGTGTGTGTGCACACACACACACACACTCACACACACACACCAGGAAAAAAAAAAGAATCAAACAATTTTTGCTTCTTTGTGGATACTTTTATCCTTTTAGAAATCTGCTTCCTGTCTAAAAAAAATCTTTCATGACTAACACAGGGCCTGCATATCAGCTCTTGGTCAGTCTAGCCTCGTTGCCTATTTATGTTATAAGAGAAAGGGGGAAAGGAAATCTGAAATCAGCTTTCCTTTGTGAAAAAAGAGCTGACACAGCAAATCAAAATCCACAACTTGGTGTGAAAAAAGGGTTACACCAATGAAACATACATTAGTGAACCACAGAAACATAGATTTAGCACTGAGGAATGTTTTGTAAATTTGAATTTTGCATATATGACTATACCCCTATAAGAGAAAATACAATGTTATAAGCATATATGAAGAAGGATAGATTTTAAAAGATTAAGTTTCAAGAAGGAAAGCTATAAAAATACATTGATTTTGGGGGAAAATGTTTTCCATAATTTTACTTCCTTTTCCCCATCACTAGTTTATTAAATGTATGTATATGCACTCACATGCAGCTGTAACTTGGCACTTGGCTTTCTAAAATGACAGAGAAGATGATATGACTGACCATGTGGACAAATGACCTGCTTTAGGGAGGTTATTTTAGGTCCTGTTGCTTTTGCTTTTCACATGTCTTTTCACCTCTAAAGCTAACATGTGACTTAAGCTCACTTAAAAGCAAACTCTCTGCTTGGTATGTGCCCCATTTATCCGCTTGCTCCTGCTGTCCACATATTTATGGCCTGAAGGTCATCTTCACTATCTTCCTCTTGTATTTCTTGTGCCCTCTGTATTTAATGCTCTCACTTAAACCCAGTGTATTGCTGATTTTAGATATCTTATTTTCTGGGATACTCCTAGCATTATATCAGTGCTGGAATGGCAAGCTAAATGCTCTCTTCATCTCAGATAGACATTCATTCATTTATCAAAATACCAACTTACTAATATCTATAGGCTAACCAAGTCACCTTAGCTGAAATCACAAAGCAATTCATAATTGCCAGGCAAGCCAAACCACCTCCACTTTCCTAAACACTACCTTCCCTCATACTCTAATAGAAATAATCCAATTCTGTGTCCTGAAGAATAGGGGTGTCTCCTAGACCTATGTATCTTCTTAGATCTCTGGGCCTATGATCATTATTGAAAGGAATAATTATTGTGTAGAAGGGGTCTACCTTCTTCACTTATCCTACATCACTAACTGCTGATCAATCATCACTGATAGGGAGGTAGATCCAAGAACCTTAGGAGTAGCAACACCACTTGTCTTATTTCCAGCTCAGCCCTTCAAGCCATAATTCCAGTATCTCCCAGAAGATGATATTTGTTAAATGTTTCCATAAGTGTTATAGCCATAATTATTGAAGAATCAGAATAGAAAGTTCTCAATGTCAAATTCCTTGGCACTGTCAAATGGTTTAACATCCCAAAATGATATTATTTAATGAAAATGACATTAAAGAAAATGCATTGCCATCTGTTTTACTATGACATCCTTAGGACCATAAGTCCTTTCCTGACTTGTAGCTGAACCCTTCCATATGTTATCTCCCCATAAGAATATGAGATCCTTGAGGACATAGATTATATTGTCTTCCTATTCATATACCTAGTACTTAGTATAGGGCATTGTACATAGTAATCACTTAAATATCTCTTTATTTACTCATTAATCATCTCAGAGCTTTTTTATTTATCAGAACTAATGGTCGAGAGGTAAATAAAACAGAAAACAAGAAGGGATGTCTATGCTTTTGCTTGCAAAAATAAAAATGATGATGCTGAGAATTTGTGGGGTTTTTATACAAATAATGACATCACACTTTTAAAATCTTCATTTACTGAGTCAATGCACATTTATTAGATGCCTACTATGTTTTAGGCACTCTGCTAGATACTGAGGATACAAAGATAGAAAAGAAACTGTTCCTGCTCTGGAGGAGCTTCCATTGGGGAATGGGAGCAGGAAAGTTCTAACAGAAAGGTAAATACATGATAGGTATGGGATGGATATAGAGTAATTTCTGTCACCAGGTTGCCTAGCAATTGGGGTTGGAAGAAAGATAGACATCCAAAGGAGGCAATATTTGATATGAACTTTGAAGAAAGTCAGGAAAGGCATTGTGGATATGGGGGAAAATATGAGAAAAGGCATAGAACTTGGAGATGTAATGTCCCATACGGATAACACCAAGTAAGTCAATTTGTCTGGAGGATACAATGCATAAAATAGAGCAATATTCAATAAGTCTTTTGAAGTCACCTAGAGCCAGATTATCAAGGGTTTTAAAAGACAAGCAGAAAAGTCTGGTTTTCATCCTACAGACAAGAGGAAATCACTGGGGCTTCTAAAGCAGGACTATGACATGATGAGTGCTGTCCTTTAGAAATACCCTTTTGTCTAACTCAGGGTAATTTTTTTGAATTTTCAATACTGAACTGCTAGCCCCTTGTTCTACTTCTTTCTGCTTTTCATTCCACCCTTTGATTGGATAGTATCACATATTTAAACAAAAAAAAGACTAGTTTTGTTCCCTATTTCTGTCTACATCCTATCTCCTAAAAGTATGCATGGCATTGCAAAAAGATTGTTGGATCTGTAGTGAAAATATCTGAGTTCAAATCACTAGTTTTGTGACCTTGGGCAAAGCATTTGATCTCTCTAAGACTCAATTTCCCTATCTGTAAAATGAGAGGAGAGGTGACCCATGAGATTATTTCCACCTCTAAATCTATGATCCTTTCAATCTATTTTTGCATCCTGGTTAATATTTTTATAGTGTAGGACAAAAGTCAATGATTATTTTGATGCTAAAAGTGGGAATCTAAGACCTTTTTTGTCTCCTATTAGCAGCAATTATGGTCAAAAGCCTCCCCTCCAAAAAAAATCAATTCAATTCACATTTATTCAACATCTACTGGACACGTGTGGAAAAACAGAGTTGTATAGTGGTAGAAGACTAATTTTGAAATTAGTTGGTTACCAGTCTGAAGTATTCCTTCCTGTTAATTGATATAGAACCCTGTCTGTATCATACCTGTATGACAAATTTTTTCAGCAGTAGGCTTGGGAAAGATCCAGTATGTTTGGTGTCTCCCAAAGGTTTAAGCACTGATTCACCATGGTCCTGGAATGCCTGAAGTTTGCAAGGGATCTTTTTTTCCATTAAAGGTTCCCTTGAAAGGGTCCTTCTAGTACATTTCAACCTCCACTATAAATGCATCATTCTTTGGGAAAAGAATGAATAGGCCCTTTACTATATTGGGATGTGTTCAATCGTCCTACAGTAAACTTACTAACACGATAAACTTCTCTGATAGACCTATTCATTGATTGTTCAAACTCAGGCTGGTTTATGGTATTTGATAGTTTTTTAATTGTCTGTTTTGTTTTGTTTTTATGTCTATGAATATAAAATAAAGTCTGTTATAGTGTATAGTTCACAATCATGCCTTTCTCACAGCTCACCTGAAGTGCAAAGAAAGCATTGATTTTAGAACAAGGAAATAGTACTCAGAGATTAGATGATATACTTAATGGATGTCATTTAATAGCTATGAGACCGAGAGGTGAATCCAGATATCCTGGGGTCAAACATTTTTTTCTTCTACATTTCTTGTTTCCTAAGACATAATTAGCTTTCTCCCAATGAACATACATGCATAATTTGTGTTTAATTTGTTTTTAAAATCATCCTCTAGTCCCTTGTTCTTCAGGTTTTTTTTTTTAATTCAGCAAAAACATTTTTGGATACTGATTTTTCCTTTTGTCTATCATGTTTTGTTTTTCAAAATGAATGATTTTCTGGATCACTGAGTCTAATTTTGTTTAATTATGGTTTGAAAATTTGCACTGAATCCCTGATGCCAGTGGTGGACATTTTTAAAAGAAAAATGTATTTAAATGTAAAGATGTACAGAGTATGCTTTTTTTCTTTTTTTGTTTGCTTTTTCATAAGGAAAAATTGAAGCAAAGCATTAAAAAATGTAATGAAATGCTGTTCAAGTGCTGAGGCTAGTAAAGTTTTATTTTTCAATGTAAGGAAAGAATTAAAATTACAAATAATCCTGCAGGCAATGAAAAGACGCATAATTGGCACAAGTAGGCTGAAATACATTACCAACAGCAATTTGTGTTTTAAAAAAAATATTACTGAAGACATGAATAACCAGAAAATGTGGTACACCATGTAGCAAAAATGACAGACAATAAATGGACAAGTTACGTGATATCCTATGTCCCCATGATGCAAAAAAGAAACCAATAAACAGGCCTCTGGCATATTGGTTATATCCTATGTGGAGGGTACTTGAGTAAATAGGAACAAAAAGTCTAGAATGTAAGAAGTCATGATAGCAATCTTTATCAATAAAGGGAATGTCAACACTTGTGAAATCATAGATTCACCAATGGTCCAATGTTGTCACAAGAATCACTTTTATGACTTATTTAATTCAACTTAGTGAGCATTAATATAAAACTTTCCACATATATATTGAAGACAGTAGAAGCAAAAACTTTAAAAACATATCCACACATTCTCTATAATTAAAAAGCTTACATTTCACTAGGTAGAGAAGAGATTTTAATACATAAAAATAAATATATGACAAAGTGTCATGAGATAAATAAGAGAGAGAAAGAAAGAAACAGACACAGTCATAGAGAGAAGAAAAGAAGGAGAGAGGGGGAAGGAGAGGGAGGAAGAAAGAGAGGCAGAGAGACAGATACTCAGAATCAGACATAGAGTACTTTAGGAAAATGTGAGAACAAAGAGGAAACTTTTACTGGGTTAATCAGGAAAGGCTTCATGAAGGAGATGGCCCTTGAGATAGTTCTTGAAATAAGCTGAAGATTTTTAAAGTTTTGCTTAAGGAGAGAACACATTCCAAAGATAAAAGAGAAAGGAGATGGTGGTTGACTAGCAACTAATTCAGGAAAAGTCAAGAATGGCATGTTAAGCATAGGCAACAAGTAGGAGTCCAATATATGGAGTTCATGAAGGGAAATCATGCGAGAAAAAAGCTGTAGGCAGCATGAAATTTTAAGGTAAAGGAATTTGGGTTTTTTTAAATAGGCAATTATATGAGAATACTGGAACTATTTAAATATTCTTTATAGTGGCAAGATGATTTTTCAGTTAACTCACTTCACCTTTACTATTTCAGGTATATAGTACTGTTCATAAATGTAGGTTGGATATCCAATTTACAGTAAATCTGAGTTCATGATATATGAATGGTGAGACTCCACATATCAGATTGGGCATGATTTACTCATCTGATCTGTGGGTTTAATTAAACTAGTTAAATTCCCTGTAAAAATAAATCTGTTCATCCCTTGTTGAGTGGCCCTACTATTATTCTAACACACACACACACACACACACACACACACACACACACACATACACACACTGACTAAAATTTGGATAATTAAAAATGAGGAAAACTACATTCTATGAGTGTTCTTGAATCTTCCAAAGTATTATTTAATTCAAATAGATGCATATGTGTGTCTCTTTTACATAATAGCAGTGTCGATATAATTTTTGTGATTAAATTAGCTTCTGACACTAACATTTAAAAATTTCTCTGTCCCCAGTACTCTCTCAAATTCTGAGCTATAAACAAATGCTTAATTTTGCTAGCAGGAGGTTTATGTCTAAAGAAAACCAACTGTGAATGCTTTCTTAAAGTGAAAAATCTTTTAATAATGTGGTAATTATATCATAATTGATCTGGCTTATAGCATCAAAAATTTGTATAACTACTGTTCAAAAAGACATTTTTAGAATCTTTATTTTCCATTTTGGTTAAAAGCAAGTATTCAATTTTATATTATATATACACATACACATGGGTGTATACATATATATATATATGCATATATATATGTATATGTCTGACACTGGTCTTTGATTACATTTCTTCATAATTTTTTAGCAGAAGTGAATATTTCTCACAGCATAGAATAAGCTATTTATTGCCATAAAGAATAAGCCCCTCATTCTGAATATAGTCATTTTCTTATCACTAAATGAAGCCTTTAAAATATCTGACTTTTAATCTTAAGGTTAATCAATCTGGAAATAATCAAGCTGGAGATATGCTGTATAATAATTAAGAGTGATCTTAAATCAGACACCCACTGTGAAGGAGCATATATTCCCATGAGAAGATTTAATTTTGGAAATCTTAATTAACTTTGTAGACTCAGTGGGATGGAATAGAGAGGAACAAAAAAATTGATATGAAAAGATTTTTGTTTTTAAGAATCCAATATTTTTTATTTCCTTTTATTGTTCATTATGTTTCTGTTTGTGGCAGAGCAAATGCTTCTGATTGGTTCTCTGGCTGAAGTAAATGAACAAAATGGTAATGAATTTGAAAATGAATTTCTTCTATATAGGATTGTGCTTTTGTTGTTATTTTTGCTGTTCAAAGTACTTCATTTTATTATATAAAAATATGTATTTGAGATTTTACTTCCATATTGAAAAACCAGTATTTGAACAGTAAATATATGTTTTCCTTCATGTTCAAGTTAAGTATATGGGTATAGCAGAAATAAATAGTAGCTCTAAACATTCTCCCTGAGGGTCTTTCTTTCATTTTTCTGTTGTATTCTCACCACTTTGTACAGTTCATGGCACATGATATTAATAAATAGTATGTGTATTGATATTTATACAATCTTGTAGATTTTGTGAAACATTTTAATACATTATCTCATATGATTCTCACATTAGCACTATGGGTTTGGGTTGTTTATTATTTGTTTATTGGTTGGTTGGTTTGGGTCCAGCTTTATCCTTTTATTTGTGGGAAATACTTCCATGTTTATTTGTGTAGGGAATTCTTCCACATCAACAATTTATCTGCAACTTAGAGCTGGAAAGTTGCCTAGAACACTGCAGGGTATCTGCCCATGTTCACACAGTTATAATAGGATGTAGCTAACATTAGGACTTGAACCCAGACTTTTCTAGCTCCAAGACTGAATCTCTAGCTACACTAACTTGCCACTTTCAAATTCATGAGCTGAAATTACAGTGTTTGGAAGTAGTAATTTTATTACTACAAGTTTTCAGTTATTAATATTAGATTGTCATTGTATGATAATTTTATGACATATAACTTGTTTAACAAACAGAAATGCAGGTTCATTTTATGCAAGAAGTTACCTTGCATACAATAAACTTATGGAAGCATATGCTTAAATACATAAAATTCCTCCAAATTAAAAAAAAAAAAAAAACTTGGAGAGGGAGGAAATCCCACAATTACAGTGCAGTTGGAAAATATTGGTCCATTGGGCTAAGTGTATCCAACTTAAATTTTTGAATTCCCTGACATAACTCTGGAATTATTCTGAGACAAGTGATAGAAGGGATGTGGTCTCATGTGCATATGAATGTAAATTTGTTGTTTGTTTGTCTGTTTGTTTTACTGAGGCAATTGGAGTTAAGTGACTTGCCCAGGGTCACACAGCTAGGAAGTGTTAAGTGTCTGAGGCTAGATTTGAACTCAGGATCTCCTGACTTCAGGGCTGGTGCTCTATCCACTGTGCCCCTTAGCTGCTCCTGAATGTAAGTTTAATGAGGATTTTTATTATAGCTTAGTCATTTTCAGTCATGTCCAACTCTTTTTTACTCCATTTTGAGAGATTTATTTTGTCAGATACTGGAGTGACTGGCCATTTCCTTCTCCAACTCATTTTGCAGAAAAACAGAGACAAAGTTTATTAAAAAAAAACTTAATCCAGAATTACACATCTAGTGTCTGAGGCCAGAATTAAATTCATGTCTTTTTGACTGCAGGCCCAGCAATCTGTCCACCACACCATTCTTTGAGCATAGAAACTCTTATTTTTGTCTTTGTAACCTCAGTTATCTAGAACAATTCCTGACACATTGTAGGTGCTTAGTGCTTTTTTCAATTGATATGTTGTTGTAGAATAATATACACTACTCTGTTCTACCTGGTTCCAAACATAGATTCCTCAAAGGAAGAAAATTCAACTCAGGGTTAAGCAAATTCTATTTCCAACATGTCAAATAATATATAATATGATATGATATATGATGATGCTTAAAGTATATGTGTACCAACTTACCCTAAAGCTTGACTTAATAGAAAAGTATCTTGTTAAAATTGGCATGTACTTATTATGTTATTATTTAGATGAACATATCAATAATTCATGAAATGCTTAAGGGAGGGAGTCTAAACAGGTCTGATTGAAGGAAATAAGAATTTGTTTAACTTAATTGTTTATATTTATATAATATTTTTAAAATATTATGTTTTAAAAATCATTTTTATATAGAAGTTCTCATTTAATTCTCCCAATAGTTCTTTTAGATAGGTAGAAGAGATTTGTTTTGTTGTTGTTGTTAGTTTGTTTTTTATTTCTGTCCTATAGATAAGGAAACATATTTATAGAAAAAAAGTTGACTTGTCTAAGATTATACAGCTGGAAAATAGTAGAGGTTAGTTCTTAAATCTACTTTTCTGATTCTTGTTTTAATGTTTTATTTATGTGCTACACTAATACCAATTAGTAAATTATCTAGCTATTGAATAATGTAGATAACCTTCAGTTTATGCAAGAGATATATTGTTGAAAAGGTATATTATCTAAAAAGTGAAGTATTTAAAATAATTTAGATGAATATAACACTGAAGAACACATCATCATGAAAATCGTGGTAAGCTAAAAATTGTTTTATATTTAGTTTTATTTTATTTTTCTTTATTTTTAATAAAGACTTTTGTTTTTATATCACATTAATTTCCAAATATATTCCTCCCTCTATTTCTGTTACCTACCCAGAAGTACTTTCTTTATGACAAAATTTTATTTATTTTTAAATAGTATTGTATTTTTCCAAATATATGCAAAGACAGTTTTCAACATGCATTTTTGCAAAACTTTATGCTCCAAATTTTTCTCCCTCTCTCCCTCCCTTCCCCTTCCTCAAGACACCAAGCAATCCAATATAGGCTACACAATGCAATTCTAAACATATTTCCATAGTCATCATGCTGCACAAGAAAAATTGGATTAAAAGAGAAAATAAAGACAAGAAAGGAAAAACAACAACAACAACAACAACAAAAGGTGAAAATACTATGATTTGATCTACATTCAGTCTCCATAGTTCTCTCTCTTCATATGACTGGTTATTTCCAGCCTTAATCTATTGGAATTGTCTTGGATCAATGTTGAAAAGAGCCAAGCCCATCACAACTGATTATCTCACACTCTTGTTACTGTGTACAATGTTCTCAAGGCAGTCAAAATTTTTTTAATTTTTTTAAAAATTGGGTTTTTTTATTATACAGGTATACTACTTTAATACACATTTCTTTATGAATCATGGACAACAATTTAAAAAGAAAACAATACAACAAATCTATATGACAGTGTATATGATATTTCATACTCATAGTCCCCTAACTTTTCAATTAAGAGCCATAACAATATTTTCTCAACTTTTATCCATAGTCAAGTTTGATCATTGTCTCAAAACAGCATCCGATTCAATAAATATATTTTTCATTTTATGTTTTTGAAGTTACCTTGTGTACTACTTTTTTTGGCTGTAAGTTATTCACTCTTCATGAGTTCCTATAAATTTTTCTGTGCTTCTCAAAATTCTTAATTTATTTCTTGTGGTAGAGAGAAATTTCATTACATTCACACATTGTAATTATGGTAGCAAAATTACAAGTGGCCCTTCAAAATGGTTGGGTCAATACACTGTTCCACAAATATTGTACCCCTGTATAATATAAAGTTATCTATACTCATAGTACACTTTTTTCTCTTCCAATAATAAACCCATTGTGAGCTGGATTTTGTTCTAACCTCTTAAAAGACAGTTTTTAGTCTGATGGTCAGTAATTTCTGTCAAAGAAAAAATATTAATTCCAACTTTGTGGGAAGGCTATTTACCCGGAGCAGATGTTGTAGAGAGAAGAAAGAAGTTGGTTTTGGAGTTGCCCCTGAAGGCAATCTAAATTCTGTGACAACTGAGAAAAGGAATTTTTATTAAGGTTACTTCTTTTGTGAAGTTAAAGTTTGAAGAGGTCAAATAAGCCTGCTCATTTCTGTATAAGAATTCCTTCTCCAACATTTCTAAGAATCAACTCTGGATTCAAGGCAGGCCATCTGTCTCTTCCATCTTTACTGCAATAATTCCTGTACTAAAATTTAATGAGAAAGGACAAATCACTGATATCTTCCACTTGAGAACTGCAAAAAAACTTAAATCACCAAAAAAGAGCCTAGAAGCAAGTAAAATATACATTTTTCACTCATTCAAGGAATTCATATATGCTATATAGCCTGCAAAAATAAAAGCTTATTTTCCATTGCAAAAGCCCTAGAGTGAAGAGCTTAGAAGTGTTAAAAGAGTGCTGAGGAAATAGATAGGCACCCAAGCCCAAGACAACAGTTTCTAAGCTTCTTGACAATTGCCCTGAGACATCAGAAAGCTCCTTGAAGATTCAGCTTGAAAGATCAAAGAGGCTTAATTTCAGGATGTGGAAATCAGTGCAAGAATCCAAGGGATTGAGGACAAAACCCTCACTGGTCAGTTCGTCCACCCAGAAACTTCTTAAGGGACATAGCTTGGCCCCTGCACAAAATTTCAATTCAGAAATGAAACCTGGAGATGGCAGTGCATTAAAGATGAAAACATCAACCAGCATCAAATCTAGGGATCCTTTAAAAGAAGTAAACAACTCTATAACTGTAGATAGGGATTCAAATGAAAAAAATGAATTTCCAACAAGGATTACAGGAATTTCTAGAAGAAATAAAGGAAGAGATAAAAAATGAAATAAAAAATCTGGAGGAAACAATTGGAAACAGAATCAATAACTTAGAAGAGAAAGTGGTAGACCTTACTCAAGAAGTGGAGCCTTTGAAAATAAGAATAGATCAAACAGAAATCAATGATTCCATGAGAAAGCAAGAAATATTAGAACAAAATGAAAAGATAGAAAAACTTGAAGAAGAAAATGTAAGATATCTGGTAACAAAAACAACTGATTTGGAAAACTGGTCAAGAAGAGAGAATATAAAAATTATTGGGCTCCCTGAAAACATTGCTATAGTAAAAAGCTTGAATACTATATTTCAAGAAATCATAAATGAAAACTGCCCATATGTGTTAGGATCAGAAGGCAGGATAAATATAGAAAGAATCCATAGGTCACCTCCTCTAATAAATCCCCAAATAAAAACTCCCAGGAATGTCATAGTCAAAATCCAGGATCCCCATGTCAAAGAGAAAATATTACATGCATCTAGAATGAAGCAATTCAAGTACCAAGGAGTTACAATTAGGATCACACAAGCCCTAGCTGCATCAACAATAAATGAGAGAAAATCCTGGAATACAATATTTAGAAAGGCAAAAGAGATGGGATTACAACCAAGAATAAACTACCCTGCAAAACTTGGTATAATCCTGTATGGGAAAAAATTAATATTTAACACGATAGAAGATTTTTAGCAATTTTTGATGGAAAGACCAGAGCTGAGTAAGAAATTTGGGATATAAGTACAGGAGTTCAGAGAAATCTAGAAAGGTAAATTCATGGAACAATTAATTTTTTTTATTTTTTTAATTTGCAAAACATATGTATGGGTAATTCCTAAACATTAACCTTTACAAAGCTTTCTGTTACAAATTTTTCCCCCCTACTCCTCACCCCTCCCCTAGATGGCAGGATATCCACTACATGATAATTATGTTAGAATACTTAAGAAATCGAATATATGTATAGTTATTGCATCATTTTTTTTGTGCAGGAGAAATCGTATCTACAAGAAAGAATAATCCGATAAAGGAAATACAATGCAAGCAAACCTCAATAGAGAACATGAAAATGTTATGTTGTGGTCCACATTTCACATCCCTCTCTCTGGGTGTATATGGCTCTCTTCATCGAACAATTGGAACTGGTTTGAAGCATTTCATCGTTGAAGAGAGTCATGTCCATTAGAACTGATCCTCATATAGTATTGTTGTTGCCGTGAATAATGATCTCCTGGTTCTGCTCACTTCACTCAGCATCGGTTCATGCACGTCTCTCCAGGCCTCTCTGAAATCATCCTGCTGGTCGTTTCTTACAGAGCAATTATATTCCATGACATTCATATACCATAATTTATTCAGCCACTCTCCAATTGATGGGCATCCATTCAATTTCCAGTTTCTAACCACTGCAAAGATGGCTGCCACAAACGTCTTTGCACATGTGGGGTCCTTTCCTTCTTTTATGATTTCGTTGGAATATGAGCCCAGTGGAAACACTGCTGGGTCAAAGGGTATGCATAGTTTGATAACTTTTTGAGCATAGCTCCAAGTTGCTCTCCAGAATGGTTTGATCCATTCACAACTCCACCAACAATGCATCAGTGTCCTAGTCTTCCCACATCCCCTCCAACATTCATCTTTATCTTTTCCTGTCATTTTAGCCAATTTGACAGGTGTATAGTGGTACCTCAGAGTTGTCTTGATTTGCATTTCTCTGATCAATAGTGATTTGGAGCAACTTTTCATATGATTAGAGATGGTTTTAATTTCATCATATGAAAATTGTCTGTTCATATCCTTTGACCATTTATCAGTTGGAGAATGGCTTGAATTTTTATGAATATAAGACAATTCTCTATATATCTTAGAGATGAGACCTTTATCAGAACCCTTAAATGTAAAGATGATTTCCCAATTTTATGCTTCCCTCCTAATCTTGTCTGCATTAGTTTTGTTTGTACAGAAACTTTTTAACTTAATATAATCAAAATTATCTATCTGGTGTTCAATTAAGAGTTCCAGATCTTCTTTGGACATAAATTTATTCCATCTCCACAGGTCTGAGAGGTAAACTATCCTATGTTCCTCTAATTTGGTTATAATATCACTCTTTATATCTAGATCATGAACCCATTTAGATCTTATCTTGGTGTGCAATGTTAGGTGTGGGTCCAGCCTTAATTTCTTCCACACTAGTTTCCAATTTTCCCAGGAGTTTTTGCTGAATAGTGAGAACTTATCCCAAAAGCTGGGGTCTTTGGGTTTATCAAACACTAAATTGCTAACATTATTACCTAGCTTGTCCTGATATCCTATCCTATGCCACTGCTCTATTTCTCAGCCAGTACCAAATGGTTTTGATGAATTCATGGAACAATTAGAAGGAACTGTTTGGCATATAATACTAGCATTTTAATGGGGCAAAGGGGGAGGAAGAAACTTAAGTACCTCTTTAGACGAAACATAATGTCTTGAGGACATTGGAGTGTGTGTGAGGATGGAGAAGTGGGTTAATTAGTTTTAGTTTGAAGAGTTTGAAGAGTGAAAAGACCAAAGGAGGGTAAAAAGAAATGCAATAATGAAGTGTGAGACTTCTATTTTTTCACAATTAGGGTACATGAGAAGTATGCATTAGGGGACAAAGGAGATAGAACATAGATATAAAATGTTTTTGTTTACAAGTATACCAAACAAATGCAATATATTGGGAACAGGAACAGCAGGTCATTACATACTGGGAAGAAACATTTTCTGTTTCTGATGTGGGAATTTTAAAAAAGAAGTAGAATCTTAGTTATTTTAGATAGCCTCTTAGACATTTGAGAAATGTTTAAAGCAATATTTATATGTGAATGTAACATTACTTCACTATAGGAAATGATAAAAAGAGATTTTATAGAATCCTGTATAGTATGAACTGATGCACAGTGAAATAGCAGAACCAGAAGAATTTAAAGCAGTATAACAAAAAATAGGAAGAAAAACAACTTTGAAACTAATGAATGCAGTAAAGTCACCATGTCTCCAGAAGACCTGGAAATACTCTAGAGGTGTGACATTTCTTCTGGCACAAAATGGAAAAGGGAACATAAATTTTTTAGATTTGGTCACTGTGGATTAATGTTGATTTTGTTAAACTCCTTTACCCTTTGCCCTTTGGTTTTTTTAATTGGGAGGAAAAAAGGGAAGTTAATGGAAGGTAGAGTGAATTTAAAATATATAATAATGATTATGATATGTTTTAAAGTGCCATTATACTATTTGAGATTTAAAAAGGAAAGTTCAATTATTCACCTAGTAACATGGCAAGCTTTGAAGGGAAAGTAGAATTACATATTTAAAGCAAGTGGTATGAAGTAAAATTGAAAGCTTTATTTGCAATCCTATTTTTTGGGTTGAGTGTATTTTGATTTATAAAAACTTTGTTTAAACTTAATAAAATTATAATTTAGCTTAAAAAATTCCAACTTTGTATTCTGTTATACAAATCCAACTCTACCAGAAACAATTTTATTTAGTTATCAACATACATCTAAAACATTTCTTGCTTAGAAAGCAAGAAAATATAAAAACTGCCATGGTTGCTTATGCCCTCTAAGATTCATCACAAAGATTTTTTTTATTATTAAAACTTTTTATTTGCAAAACATATGTATGGGTAATTCTTCAACATTAACCCTTACAAAGCTTTCTGTTACAAATTTTCCCCTCCTACTCCCCACCCCTCCCCTAGATGGCAGGAAGTCTAATACATATTATGTTAAAATACTTGACAAATCAAATATATGTATACATATTTCCACACTTATCATTTTTGTCCAAGAAAAATCGTATCTACAAGAAAGAAAAATCAGAGAAAGGAAACACAATGCAAGCAAACATCAATCGAGAGCATGAAAATGTTATGTTGTAGTCCACATTTCACATCCCTCTCTCTGGGTGTATATGACTTTCTTCAGTGAACAATTGGAAGTGGTTTGAAACATTTCATTGTTGAAGAGAGCCATGTCCATCAGAATTGATTATCATACAGTATTGTTGTTACCATATATAATGATCTCCTGGTTCTGCTCATTTCACTCAGCATCAGTTCATGCAAGTCTCTCCAGGCCACTCTGAAATCATCCTGCTGGTTGTTTCTCACAGAACAATAATATTACATAACATTCATATACCATAATTTGTTCAGCCATTCTCCAATTGATGGGCATCCATTCAGTTTCCAGTTTCTAACCACTACAAAAAGGACTGCCACAAACATTCTTGCACATGTGGGGCTCTTTCCTTCCTTTATAACCAGAACTGGTTCAGAGGCTTAATTTGTTCTGGGTTTGAGGGAAGATCTGAGGAGCTCACAGAGAATGATGTCTGCAGTTCGCCATCTTGACTCTGCCCCCCCATCCTAAAGATTTATAGAAAACTTAGACAAAGAGAAGATATGTTAAAATGCATCCTACATTAGCATTCTAGAATTGAGTAAATAAGTCACTATTCTACTCCTCCTTGACCACTATTCTTGAATTTCCTCCCAGAAATTTATATTAGGAATCTAAAGTTAATAGGAAGAGAATCCTCCTGTTGACTGGAAAAGAACATTTTCCATGGTATGAACCCTAACCTAACCCCTTCTGGAGATAAAGAGTAGAGATTGTCCTTTAATTCATTTCTCTAACAAAAGTTCTTTTTCGCCATTTTGTAGTGACCTACACCCACTTTTTTTTCTATTTTGGGGGGAGGCAATCAAAGTTTAGTGACTTGGCCACATAGCCAGTGTCTGAGGCTACATTTAAACTTATGTCCTCTTGACTTTAGGGCGAACGCTCTATACATTATGCCACCCCCATTTTTAAACATATAAAAGATACAATCTGTTCTACAGATAATTTTACCTTTTTTCCCCTTTCAAACTCTTTGCTCCATCTAAACTGTTGTGTTCTCAGTTTATGGCATCCCATCTCTCCTGTTTCTGTGTCTTTGAATAGGTTGTCTCACATTTATGGAATGCTCTTCCTTTCCTTCTCCTTTAGTACCAATTCTTGGAATCCTCAAATGCCTTCTGACATCATTCAAGAGTTCTTCCCTGATTCTTCAAGTTGTTAATACTTTCCCCACCTCTACTCCCCCTCCCAAAATACTTTGAATTTATTTGCATAAATTTTGTATTTACTTCTTTGTGACATGTCTCCCTCCCAACCAAAATATGTAAGATGCCAGTTGCTTTTTTAACTTTCAGATATGTATATTCATTGCCTGGTTCAGTGTCCAGCATATAGTGGGCATTTAATAAATGCTTACTGATTGAATATGATTCAAATAGTGATTGCATTTGGTCACATGTTGGGCTTAATATAAGTATGGTATTATGACATTTTAATAGTAAAATCTCATGCTAAATGTTGATAGGTTTGGCCTTTGTTCCTTACACTTGCAGTTCATTTGGGGTTATTCTAAACTGTGGTTTTCTTCAATGGTTTGGTGGTATTGATTTACAAAACTGTTTTAGTTGTACTTTTTAAGTTGATTTATTTAATAAATATACAATAAAAATGTATTGGGACCATCTGCAATAGCTTATGAGTAATATTTTCCTTTTCTTTTTGTAACCTTTTTTAATCTGTAAAAGACCAAATTTTAGGTAGATACATTTAGTTCAGCAATTATTCAAAAAGTCAAAGACATCAGGATTGAATTCTAGTTTCCCTTAATTTATCTCTCAACAATAAAACATTTAGGAAATTGAATTGCATTTGGATGCAATTTGGCACCAAAATAATTTGTTAAAGAGGAAAAAAAATATCTCTGGCACTTCAGCTCTATGTCAAAAAGCCAATCAATTCTGTCAGGAACCTGAAGAATACTTAAGAAATAGGAAACACCTCTACTGGCAGGTTCACTATTCATTTCTGACACCTGGCTGGTGCAATATTGAGTACTTTAATTTATGGAAGGTGGTCATCTGAAAATAAAAACCATACATCCCATGCACTGAATCAATTTCAGCATTTCTTTATGGGTAGTTTACCCAAGATTTCCTGTTTTTAATATAACATTGAACCTTAATGTTTTCAGATAAGTTTTGTATTTGACAAAAAGCTCATTTGACCCTAGTCATTCACTTTTAATATATGCAAAATGTATGTGTAATTGAGATAGGAACATCTTACATTCATGATGAAATAACTATTTTGTTTTGTTTTCACACTTTAATTGGCTGGAGCATAATTGAAATATTTTCTGACTATAATGGAGAATTGGTGTGCAATTTTTACCTCTTTAGAAATTACCAAAAAAGATTCTGTTCATCACCCTTCCTGTTACAGTTATTTTTAAGGTAGTTGCTGGGTCAACTATGCTGCTCTTTCAGCTTCATTAAGACAACTCAAGCAAAGCAAAACTTTGCACTTTAGCTTTTTTTTGTAATTGATTGTTTCCAAACATCTATCCAATTCTATGAGTGAAAAAAGGAATTGGCATCGTTTATGTTATTGAACTATAGACTTTGGGAAAGCATGATCTTAATTGGATATTACAGCATATGATCTGGCTGATCCTGTTGGCCAAAAGGGCTCTGAGAATGTCTCTAGACTATATGTTATCTGGGGGCCAGTTTATCTAATTTGAGAGAGACTTATCAGAAGGTTGGCCACAGTCGATGAATATTTTGACTACAGCAATTATTAAAGGTTGTTGCCTCAGTCTTAGCAGTGTCAATACAAAGATTATCTATAGTGAAACAATCTCAGGTCTTTCAAGTATGTATTCTTTTGTTATCAATAATATATAATAGTGACATCTTTATTGATTCTACCCATGCATAAGCTCCCCCACATGGGGCAGCTAGGTGGCACAGTGGTTAGAGCACCAGCCCTGAAGTCAGGATGACCTGGGTTCAAATCTGGTTTCAGACACTTAACATGTCCTAGCTATGTGACCCTAGGCAAGTCACAACCCCAATTGCCAATGTAATAAAATAAAATAAATAAAATGTATATAAGCTCATCTACATGAGTAAGCAAGGCATTTTTGAGATACATATTAACTCAGGAAGGTGGACATTGTTTTTGTGATGATGTGATAATTTATTAAAATGTTTCAAGTGCAGAGTTTTTAACCATGGTATCCTTGTGGTCCATAAGAATGACTATAACTGTTTGTATTTTTGCCTTTTAATATTTTAAAATGTTTTACATTGATAGATGTATAAATATTCCCCCATACATTCTGTCAGTTGTTTTACAATATGTCTGAAGAAAAAAAAAAACCCTGCCCCTAATTATCAGGTATTAGTATATACATTCCCATTATCAGTGCACACAAATGATCATTTTTATATTATCTCATGCTCCTTCTCAAAGATTCTGAGCAATCAACAAGTAGTTCTAAGCTAATAGACTTATTTTTGTCTTACCTAATATTTCACGTCTTCTCCTATCCCATTCTAATGTGATTGAGAAAATTATATATATATATATATATATATATATATATATATATATATATACATATATATATATATATGTATGTATGCATGTATATGTTGTCCCACTCTTTCCATTTTAATCTGTTTTATTTTTCAGGATATAAAAGAAGCCAAAATTAATAAATTTACATTGAATAAGGAAAAATGGAAAGTTTCATAATGGAAAAATAATATTCAGTATCATGAACCCATTATCAAGGAGTCATGGTTAGATAGCAAACCATGTGCAAAATATCTGAAAATTTTAAAAGACTTCAAATTTAATATGACTGAATAGCATGATGATTTGGCAGCCAATAAAGCTATGTTAAGTTTAAGAGAGACACAATAGATGCAGAAAAAAGCATTTGATAAAATCCAACACCCCTTCCTAGTAAAAACTCCAGAGAGTAGAGGAATAAATGGAATTTTCCTTAAGATGATCAGTAGCATCTGTTTAAAACCGTTAACAAGCACCATATGTAATAAGGATAAACTAGAATGATTCCTAATAAGATCAGAGGTGGAACAAGGTTGCCCACTATCACCATTACTATTCAATATTGTATTAGAAATGTTAGCTTTAGCAAAAAGAGAAGAAAAGAAAATTAAAGGAATTAGAATAGCTAATGAGGAAACCGCATTGTCACTATTTGCAGATAATATAATGGTATATTTAGAGAATCCTAGAGAATCAAGTAAAAACTACTGGAAACAATTTGCAACTTTAGCAAAGTTGCAGGATACAAAATAAATCCACATAAGTCATTAACATTTTTATGCATTACCAAAAAAAGTCGAGCAGCGAGTGATACAAAGAGAAATTCCATTTAAAATAACTGTAGATTTTGACCCAGCAGTGTCATTACTGGGCCTGTATCCCAAGGAAATCATAAAGGAGGGAAAAGGGCTCACATGTACAAAAACATTTGTAGCAGCTCTTTTTGTGGTAGCAAAGAACAGGAAAAGGAGTGGATACCTGTTTTTATTGTAGTAAGTTTATTTATTTTTGTTGGGGAATGCCTGAACAAGCTATGCAGTTTAAATACACAGAACAAGAAGTTAATGGAATATTATTGTTCTATAAAAATGATGAACAAATTGATTATTAAAAGGCCTAAAAAGATTTATACATGAACTGATGTTGAGCAAAACAAACAGAACCAGGGATACATTGTTCACTATAACAGCAAGATTTTGCAATGATCAACTATAATATTTTTGATTCTTCTCAGTAATTCAGTGATCCAAAGCAATCCCAATAGATTTTGGACAGAAAATGCCATTTGTATCCAGAAAAAAAAACAAAAACAAAACAAAACAACAATAACAACAACAACAAAATAACTAAGGAGCTTCAATGTAAATCAACACATGTTACCTTCATTTCTTTTTTTTTTATCTCTATCATGTTTTTTCACTTTTGCTCTTGTTTTTCTCTCTTAACATGATTAATAAAGTAATGTGTATTAAAAAGAAATAAAATTACTACAATAAAAAATAACTGTAGATAATATAAAATATTATCAAGGTAAAGTCAGGAACTATATGAACACAATTACAAAACACTTTCCACACACATAAAGTCAGATACAATCAATTGGAAAAATATCAAGTGTTCTTGGATAGGCTGAGCTAATATAATAAAAGTGACAATACTACCTAAATTAATCTACTTATTCAGTGCCATGCCAATCAAGCTCCCAAAAATTAATTTACAAAACTAGAAAAAAGTTTATGACAAAGTTCATCTGGAAGAACAAAAGGTCAAGAATTTCAAAGGGAATTAATGAAAAAATTGCAAATGAAGGCGGTTTAGCCATACCAGAACTAAAACTATATTATAAAATCAAAACCATCAAAACTATTTGGTACTGGCTAAGAAATAGAATAATCAATCAGTAGAATAGGTTAGCTTCACAAGATACAATAGTCAATGATATAGTAATCTAGTGTTTGATAAAACCAAATACTCTGGCTTCTGGGATAAGAACTCACTACTTTACAAAAACCCGTGGGAAAATTAGAAATTAGTATGACAGAAACTAGGCATTGATCCACATCAAACACCCTCCACCAAGATAAGGTTGAAATAGGTTCATAATTTAGATATAAAGAGTAAGTAATACTATAAGCAAATTAGAAAAACAAAAAATAGTCTGCCTGCCAGATCTGTAGAGAAGGAAAGAATTTGTGGCCAGAAAAGAACTAGAGTATATTATAGAATGCAAAATGGTTAATTTTGATTTTGTTAAGTTAAAAAGTTTTTGTAGAAACAAAAACAATGCAGAAAAGATTATGAGAAGCAATAAACTGGGGAAAATATTTTAAATCCAAAGATATGAGAATAAAGGCATCATTTCTAAAATACATAGAGAATTGACTCAAATTTAGAAGAATGCAAGTCTTTTCAATTGATAGTCAAAGGATATAAACAATTTTCAAATTCAAAAATTAAAAATAAAAATATTTTAATAAAAATTTAATAAAACTTTAAAAGTCATATGAAAAACTGCTATAAATCATTATTGATTAGAGAAATTCAAATTAAAACAACTCCAAGGTACCATCTCACACTTCTCAGATTGGCTAAGATGACAGGAAAAGATAATAATGAATGTTGGAAGGGATGTCAGAAAACTAGGAAATTCATTATTGGTAGAGTTGTGAACTGATCCAACCATTTTGGAGAACAATTTGGAGCCTTGCCTTAAAAGGCGATCAAATGGTACATGCCCTTTGACCCAGCAGTGTCTCTATGGGGCTGGTATCCCAAAGAGATCATAAAGGAGAAGGAAAGGAACTATGTGTGCAAAAATGTTTTGGGCAACCGTTTAGTAGTAGCAAGAAGGTAGAAGCTGAGTGGATGCCCATGAGTTGGAAAATGGTTGAATAAGTTGTGTATATAAATGTTATGGAATACTATTGTTCTATAAAAAACTATTAGCAAGATGATTTCAGAGAGGCCTGGAGAGACTTACATGAACTGATGCTAAGTGAAGTGAATAGAACCAGGAGAGCATTGTACACAACAACAGCAAGATTATACATAGATCAATTCTGACAGACATGGCTCTTTTCAAATGCAAGGTGATTCAGGCCAGTTCCAATGGTGTTGTGATGAAGAAAGCCATCTGCATTGAGAGAGAGGATTGTGGAGACTGAGCTTGGATCAAAACATAGTATTTTCACTTTTTTATTGTTATTGCTTGCATTTTGTTTTCTTTCTCATTTTTTTTCTTTTTGATTTGGTTTTTCTTGTGCAGCATGATAATTGTAGAAATATGTATAGAAGAATTGCACATGTTTAACAAGAATTTGATTATTTGCTATCTAGGGGAGGGCATGGGGAAAGGGAGGGAAAAATTTTAGAACACAAGATTTTGTAAGGGTAAATGTTGAAAATTATCTATGCATATGTTTTGAAAATAAAAAGCTTTAATTAAAAAAAATGAAGGATCCAAGATGTGTGAGTGAGTGGTCATGGATAAGCTTTTTATCACCATAACACACCAAAAAAGGAAGAAAAATAAATTTTGTAATAATGACAAAAAAGAAAGGGAAAATAAATTAACATGAGAAAAATCATTCCTTTCATGATGAGAAGAATGATTAAGAAAATAAACAAAAGAAATTAGTTTGATATAATTATCAAATATTTTGAGATAAAAGAAAGCTAGGAAAAATGATAAGAAGGAAAACAACATATTAACAACAGCAAAGCAATAATGAAAAGACTATAGGAATCTTCTGAGTGATAAGTTCCAAAAGAAGAATTAAAAGATCTCTCATCAACTTTAAAAATAAATGTAACATCAATGAAAAATAATATAGCAAGTATATAAGTATTATCTCAACAATTTGTAACAACTGGTTGCTCATTAAACTGTTTAATAAACAAATTATTGAACAATTTAGCAAACTGTTATAATCTCTCATAAAGAGAATAGGCCACAGGGCAGACAAACATGGAAAAGTTAATTTAAAAAAAAAGATTATAAAGACACACTCAAAAGATCTGAGAAAACTAAAAACTAAATCCATAAAGGAAAACAAATTAAAACTAAAAACTAAACTCATTTAGGAAAATGGCTTGGTGAGGAAATGAGATTTTTAAAAAAATTAAAATATGAAAAATATACAATCTGAAAAAATACATTTTTATATATCACAGGAAAACATTCCCTGAATTACTGGATGCAAGAATAAAAATGCAAGTCATTAGAATCCATAAAATGCTATCATAGAGAAGTTACAAATGTAGCTCATTGAAAAATATCATTAAGAAGTTAAAGAGTTGTAATGACAAAGAGAAATTTGTGAGGAACTTGAAAGATATGTCATACATCATAGAATCATAGTTATAAAGTTCAAATGGACATCAGAGATTATCTGACTTAATCCAGTCACTTTACAGATGAGAAAATTGAGCCCAAGAGAGGTTAAATTACTTGGGCAAGCTAATAAATGTAGAATGTGAGACCAGGTCATCTGATTTCAGAGTCTGAACTCTCCCAACTCCCACAGCTTCCCTTTCAAGTAGTTACAAATTCTAAATTTTCAAAACTTTTTACTAATAGTGAGAAAATTAGGGGGGGGGAATTTAAAATGTAATAATATATTAAAAAGCAAAGAAATTAATTTTGCTCTTTCAGATTACCAATCTAGCTAAATTGTGCAGATCCTATCATGAGAATATATGGTTAAAAAAAATACATTGAGTGAACTCCCAAGTTTTCTTTAAAAATAATCTTCTCTAGACAGGGAAAATGGCCATCAAATCAATTTCAAAGCAGACCCTTAAAATGGTAAAAAAAAATTATTTGAAGCTAGGAATTGTGAAATAATTCCTTATTTTGCTTTACATACTATGCAAAGGTTTTTAAAAGCATTTTAAAAACAGGTCATTGTATTTAAGTCCAATTTTGAAAGAGGGTTAATGAAGGGAAATCTCCTTGCAAGAGAACAAAGGAGATTGCCTTGAAAAGCTATGAATGGGAAGAGGGAGAAAGAGACCATTGTTATATTTTTACCTTGAACCTAATTTCAAGAAGCAGCAGCAACCAGTGGAAATATAAATGTTAGGTTTTAAGCAGGTGATTCACAAAATAGATTCCTAAATGGAATTAGGACATATATAAGAAGCTTTAAAAATATTTTACCATTAAAAAGAGATTCCTAGGATATTTGACAGTTTCTGGGAGGAGGAAAAGAGAAAATAGGCAATTATATATGCAGAGGATTTGATTGTCTTGATAAAATCAAAGTAATTGGTATCACAACTAGTGCTGAAAAAAAGTTATATAATTAGATAAAACAGAAAAAAACAAAATTAATTGCAACATTAATTGTAAAAGAATTTAACTCACCATTAAAAAAGAAGAGAGTTGTAAAAGGAGATTTTCAGGTAGTTCTTTTCTCAAAACATTTAAGGTTGGCTGTCTACTATCAACTTATACATAAAAATGTACCAATTGAAACTCATGAAATATAACACTAGGACATTTCTAGACTTTGAGGAAATAAATAGACATTCTTTACGCGTATCATTGAAGTTTGATAGAGTGATTGGAGAACATTCATTATACATATACATAAATAAAAACAATTATATTATAGTCATTAACACAATGTTTTATTGAATAATCCAATGTAAAAAAATCCTAATTTTGGTAGAATTATAAAGAGAATTGAATAGGAATCATATAGAACAAAGATATATTTCTTGTATACTCATGGTACTTCACAAAAACTGTTCATGCACAAGAGCAAAACTAACTCATAATATACAGAAAATAGGACATTTTAAATGTCTCTTGTACAGAAAAAAAATTATAATAATCAATATAGGAAATATGACCAAGTGTACCAATACAAAAATAACAAATGAAATATTTGAAAGAAAACTGCAACAACATATTGAAGAATTATTTATTATGGTCAAATTGAATCCATATAAAGAAATTAAGTACAGTTTAACACTAGGAAAACAATCAGCAAACAAATTTTTCAATAGATCTGTAATATCACCAATGGAGTATTATTCTAGTGGTGCAGATCATAAAACTTTAATAACTGGTTTTCTTCCCATAATAAAATTAATTACAAAACAATAAAATAACAGTACATTAATAAATACAGGAAAGTTTGTTGATAGAAATTTATTAGATACTCATCTATGTAAAATACTTAAAAACCTAAAAATGAAAACAATATATTTTTATCTAAATTAAAGAGCTAATAATATTGTTGGTAATGAAAAACAATGTGGAAAATTTTCAAATATGATAATGTATGAGTCAAGAATCACCCCTCAAGATGTATATAACTGATGAAGAGTGATTTTAGCAAAATCAGAAGAATACTGTAAACAATAACAGAAATATTATAATCCACTGTGAAAGACAACTGTTCTGATGAAGACAATGATCCAAGTCAATTCCAAAGGCTCTGTAATAAGAAGTGATACAATCTCCAGAGAGAAAACTGAGAAAGTACAGATCGAAGCAGATCATACTTTTTTCTTGCTTTCTTGTGTTGTTTTTTTCAATATTTTTTATTTTTTGTAACATGGCTAATATGGAAATATGTTTTGCATGGCAGCATACATGATTGATGTCATATTACTTGTTTTCTCAATGAGGGAAGAAAGAATGGTAGGAGAGAAAGAAAAATTTGAAATTCAAATTTTTAATGTATCAATGCTAAAAAATTTAAATGCAATGGATCAACATTTAATAAAGTAAAAGATATAAAAATAATAAAAAATAAAGTTATGTCCATTGGTCAGTAGTATTTAACATACCAAAAATATTATTTATAGCCCTTGAATAAAAATAAAGAAATAAAAATTTTAAAAGGAATCAACAAAAGAGAACAATTGTTATGCCAATAGTTTTAGCAAAGTAGCAAGATAAAAGTTAATCCATAAAAATTATTATCATCCTTATAAAGACATTTTAAAAAAATCTAATAATAATAGGTGCAAAGAAAAACTATTCCAGAATCATGGTCAATTACATTAAATGGCTGTCTATTACCTTAAAAAGACATGAAGGATATTGACATTCTATGTTTATCCTGAGACCTACTGATAAAATTAATTCAATAACTATATACAAATTAGTCTATGTTGTCATTATAATAGTGAAAATACCAGGAAGATATTTTATAAAATTAGGCAAAATAACAGGTTCAAATTTGCCACAAAAATGTGAAAAAAATATGGAAGAAATATGTAAATGGTAAAGCAATGTAGAATAATATTACCTTAAATGTTTTGAGAAAAGAACTACCTGAAATATTGACATGTCAATTCAACAAACACTTATTAAATCTCCACTCCTTGCCAGTCACTATGATTAAAATAATGCAAATTTTGTGCAAAACTGTACTAGCTTAATATTGTACTAAAATTCTTGGGATTTCTATATAGTCTGAATTAAACTGTAGAAAAGTAGAAGTTGAATAACTGAAGAAATGTTTTAGAAGCAAATGTATAACAGACTAGTATAAGTAAACACATACACATACATTATATGAAACAAAGAAAAATTATTATAGAGGGCAATCTCCAAAATAGCTGTTTGGTGCAAAGTGTATTTGTACCAGAATATTATGCAACATATAACAAAGAAATTTTACATATACAAGGGGTCTAAATATATAATGCCATAACATAATAGCTTAGAAAATAATGGAAGGTTATGCCTTTCACATATGTAGCTATAGAGGAAAATGGGAGGACTATACCCTTGGGGTGATGATATAAAAATTCTTTCAATAAAAACTTATTAAGAAAAATAAACTTGAGTTTGTAATTTCATTGACATGCAGAATTTCCTAAAGATTAAGAAAATTCCCTCTACTCACCTAGAATGATTGCTCAGCTGTAACTTTGAGTCTTAGATATTTGTGCAGGTGCTAGTTTGTTCAGTAATTTGTTCATTCAAAACTAAAATATCCTTATTTTATGAAGTATCATGTGACCTCTTTATCATATTATATCCATCAAATTGGCAAGGCAATACAAAATGGAAAAATTCAATGACAAAACACCTGTATAAAAATTGTACATGCTAATTAGTATATCTGTGAACTATTCTGACACTTGGGGGGGATAACAATATGGAATTAATATAACAAGTCACAACATTTTTATATGCTTTCTCACAGTGATTCCTAAAGAGATGTTATGCCCTGAGTAGGTTATAGGGAAAATAAAAGATATCTTATAGGTTATAGGGGAAAACAAAAATATCTTGACAAAAACATTTGTGGCAACTCTATATAATAGCAAAAATGAAGAAACATACTAGTTTCTCAGTGATTGGGAAATAGCTTTAGAAATTGTACCATATGAATGTAATAAGATATTATGATACCATGAATACTAATGAATGTGAAGAACTTAAAGCAATTTGGTAATCCTTTTTGTGAACTGATTCAGAAAGAAGTAAGTGGATGTAGAAAAGAAATAATCATGCTGACCACAATTTTGTTAATGAAAATATTATGTAACAACAAAAATTAGGTTGAATACAGTGGTCAATACATAAGTTTAGGTTGATTTACATAGTGCATAATCATTTGTATGTAAGCACAATGCATATATAAAAACCTGTGTTGTTAAACAATTTTGGGGAAATAAATTTCTGAAAATATTTATCATGGAGAATACAAAGCTTAAGAAGGACATTATAGTTGTTTTCAAACATGTAAGGATGTCTTATGGAAGAAAGATTACAGTGGAAGTTCTGATTCCCAGAAATTTAGCTTTTTAACAGTGGGTAGACAGATTTGATTTTATATTATTAAGGAAAAAAACTTCTTAATAATAGGAGTTATCCACAAATGGAATGGGCTACTTCAGGAAGTCAGCTATTTTCCCCATCAAAAGCTGTCAAGAATAATCTAGATAGAAATAAACTAGATAGAAATCATTGGAGGCTAAACCAGATAACATTTGAAGTCCCTTAAACCTAAGATTTTGTAATTCTGTGATTGTTTAATTCCACCTCAAACAACCTGTTTCACACACACACACACACACACACAAGCATGCACACACAACCCTTCTCTTTTTTTTTGTTTATTCCCTGCTGTCTTCCAAAAACTTCTAATTTAATTTAGGAAAAAAAAATCCACCCAATAAATATTTGAGTCTATTCTCTGACATTTTCTACTATTCTAGTCATGACCTTAGACAAGTCACTTACAACCTTAGAATTTATTTGCTCATTAAAAAACAAAAATATAATAATACTATCTACCTTACAAAATTGTTGAGAGGGAAGGTATTTTGTTTACTACAAAGAGCCACATGCATTTTAATTTTTATTATCAACCTCCAAAGCCCTAGAAAACACACCTTCTGCACAAATATAATTCTGTATTTACTTTCTCTTCCTTCTGTAATCAAATTGTCTTTTCTCACAACCAGTGATCAAGGTGAAACCATTTATTATTATCATTTTTGTCATATTATCATTCAAGTTTTACTATTTTTATTGTTTAAGTAAAAATTAAAAAATCTAAACAGTAAATATTTATCAAGCATCTATTATGGCACATAGGCTTTTAGAGGTATACCAAAGAATATATTATGAGACACAGTCCCTTTCTCAAGTATCTTAGAATCTTGCTGAAGAGACTTTTGTCTACAGCTCAGGTAAAATAATGATCTTTACTTGGCCTAGTGGTATTTAATATTTTAGTCAACAACTTGAGTAGAGACAGAGATGGCATGTGTATCAAATTCTTCAATGATTCAAAACTAAGAAGGTATTTCTAGGCATCTAGATGGCAGAGGGGATAGAATGCTAAACTTGAACAAAGATCTGAAATCATATCTGACCTTAATCACTTACTAATCGTGTAACTGAAAAAACAACTTAACCTTTCACAGTTTTCCCATTTGAAAAATGGGGAAAATAATAGCATCATCCATAGAATTAGTGTGAACATCAAACAAAAGTATTTTGAAAGGATTGAATATTATATAAGTGCTAGTTAACGTTTAATTTGCTACCATTGATCCAGAACATATTATTGACTATAAAAATGAAAAAGAAAAGAAAAATGTAGTCTTATAATTTGCATCCCCTCCAAAAAATAGTCTCAAAAATACAATACATTTTTGTGCAACACAGGCATACCTCTATACCTATGTCAATTTGTCTCAAAAAGATCTTGGAGGTGTTTTGAGGTTTGGTTTTTTTTTTTGGGGGGGGTTGGAGTACTTCAAATTGAATGTGAGCAAATACTGTGTTGTGTGCTATTAAAGTATTAGAATTCATTTTAAAAGGCCTAATAATCTAGGAATTAGTAAAGTTATGGTATTATTACACTGTTCTTTTGTAGGACTACATCAAGAGAATTGTATTCAATTCTGAGTACTAAAGAGGAAGAACTATGATATGTTGAAGATTGTACGGAAAGGAGTAAACAAGATGAGAAATGTCAAATTCTTGTTATATTATTACTGGTAAAAGGAATTGGTAATGTTTAGTCTAGAGAAGAAAAGTTTAGGAAAAACATATTTGTCTTCATGTATTTGAGAGATTGGCACATGGAAAAAGTTCGAGAAAGGAGCAATGAACAGAAGTTGAAGAAAACTAAATATTGTCATATTTTAATTTAATTGTAATGGATATTGTGGAGAGGGTTTCACTTAAGGTTTGGGTTAGATTAGACGGCCTCAAAAGTCTCACTCAATTCTGCAGTTCTCTGATTCTGGTAAAAAAAAAAAAGATTAACTCATAGGCAATATTATAATAGACAAGATGTTACAAAATGATTTTAATCAATTGTTATAATAACTAATTATAATAAGACAGTGTATCTGTTGTTGGAAGAACAGATTAGCTAAATTCAAATACGTTACCAGAAGACTGACTCTAAGATTGTGATTAAAAACAATTAATTTTTTACAAGGACTAAATACTATGGCAGTATGGAGTTCTGCATCGATAGAGATAGATTCTCATCACTAATGAAACCCTGGGTCCTTTTTGGTATTAAACATTTTTAGTTTCTAATCTTGTAACCAAATAGTTGTCTTCAATTTTTTCACTGCAAATGCTATAAGCTTGCCTCTCTTATAGATTAAATTGGTTTTATAAATCAATTCAGTAATCTATCATTTATAACATTATTTCTATGGGAAATATTGTTCAGAGATTCAAATAAATTACTTACAGAAATAAGTAGTACCATCTACTTGTTAATTGAAAATCCCCTGTGTATTCTCATATACATATTGAGGGAGGCATAATAAACAGTATTTATTAAGAACTTTAGAGCACTGGCACAGGACCATCCTCCAACATGACATATTTTCATTAGCAAAGACGCTGTGCTCTATGAGCTAAGCAAAATTGAAGTAGCTCAAAAGAAATGTGCAATGCACAAAGAATCCACCCCCAATATTCACGTGGATTGTGTCCAACCTGTGATAGAACATTCTGAGCTCATATGGGTTTCATCAGCAACAATTGGACACATTGTAACTTGACTCTAACATTGTGATATCATTTTGTCCTCCTCAAAAATGAATAAGAACAATCATAAACATTTGTTGATGATTTTTGATCTTTTAAAATGTTGTATTATTTTTATTTGAGGAACGGAGAAGAAATTGTCAGATGCTAATCAAGTGACATTAAGTTCACTTGCTGTAATTCCTCATATAATACTAAATTCATGTGGAAAATCTATTGAGTAGGGGCAGCTAGGTGGCGCAGTGGATAGAGCACCAGCCCTGAAGTCAGGAGGACCTGAGTTCAAATGTGATCTCAGACACTTAACATTCCCTAGCTGTGTGACTTTGGGCAAGTCACTTAACCCCAATTGCCTCAGCAAAAAGCAAAAAAAAAAAAAAATCTATTGAGTAGATTACTAGAAGTCATCTACATAAAAAGAGATGGCTATATGTGATAGGCAGTGAATGGAAGGCCCTATCAGAAAAAAAAACTGAACAAAACTTTAAGGAATCAATCATTCCAAATAATACAAGTTATCTTCTCTCTCAGAAAAACAAAACAAAGCAAAAACAAAAAGCAAGTAAATGATCCCAGGAACATATGGAACATATGACAGTGAATAGAATAGGAATTCTAGAAAGGAAGTATACAAGACCAAGGATACATATTTGGGTGATGACGAAATTAATTTAAAATTTTAATAAAATTACCTGTCACTGTCACTGAGTTTTTATAAATACATGTTATTGTAATAGTACAGAACAGCCAGTACTAAGCACAGTAAATCCTCTCAGGAAACCATTCTGCCTTCCCACTCCTTCCTTTTTCCCTTTTTTTAATCTACATAGATATAGCATCTTGCAAAGAAATACTGTGACATAGGAAACTATAGTGAGGAATAATTAATTCTGCGAAATAGATTGTGTTCCTTCTTTTCAGCCTCCCTTTCTTCTTTTCCTCACTGTCCCTCTCATTTCACCTTCCTATTTCATGTTTTTTCCTCCCTTACTTCTCTGATGTTCTCTTTCATTTTTACTTTATTATCTGTTTCCTTTATTCCCTCTTTTCTATTTTTCAGCTTTTAAAAGAAAACTAGTTTTCTCTCCAATTGTAAGATCTTTTTTTATCTTCCCTCATTAACTTCCTTTATTCTTGTTCATATATTTTTCTTTTTGATATTTGCTAGCCATTGCTTACCCCTTCTCTTTTTGTCTCTCTCTTCTCATTATTTTATTTTGCAATACCCAGATCTTCTCACAGGTGTCTATCCTCCCAGGTTTTACTTTCTTTGGAAATGGTACTTTGCAAAAACATTTCCCTCTCGTTTTTCCTTCCTGATCATTTCCACTCTCAGTTCCATGTGTTCTCTCATTCTGCTACTTTCTCTCAATCCACAGTTTTTCTCCTAATTTCTTGATATTCTCATTATCTTTTTGTCTGCCTTTATCCAAAGTATTTTCTTTTATTCACATCTTCACCCCTTTGTACATAATTCCTTGCCCTTGCTCACAATAGCAACAACTTCTATTTAAGTCCTTAGTTACTTTAGGCTTTCTCTGTTATAGATTGCAGATCTCATGAATAGCCAAATATTATTTTGTTTCCTTCCTTTTGCCATCTCTAAGTAGGGATTGGCTAGCAAAGGCAAGATTACATTCTTGCCAAAACCTCATCCCCTAAAGATATAAAAAATAATAGCTAGCCCTAATAGCAAATACACAACATAGTAACAAATAAAAATTAGATCATAACTTCAAGCACAGGCCATTTTATTTTCTTTGCCTAGGCACTTCAATATTTTCTCTTCTACTATTTACAAAAATCCTTGTCTTGGATTCTCCATCTATATCTGTTTCTCCTTTCTCAAATTACTCAATGTTTATTTATTTATTTAATATTTTTTAACTTTGTATTTTTCAAAATGCATGCAAAGATAGTTTTCAACATCCATCCCTGCCAAGACCTTGTGTTTCAGTGTTTATCTACTTACTAATTAATTCACTCATTTATTTTACTATGAGACTATGGACTTTTCCTCTTTTTCCTTAATACCCCCAGCACCTAACAGAGTCCCTTTCATACAATATGGCAGGTACATCATAAATGTCTTCAATTCAGTTTGGAATGAATTAAAATATAGACTATTAATAATAGAAGTAAACTTTTCAATTATTAAGGCCAACTTTCTCATATTACATATGATGAAACTGACATCAGAAGAGAATAAATCATTTGCTCAAGGTTACATAGGTAGTAGGTGGCAAAAATATTCAGTAAATAAGCATTGATTGAGGCTCATATCCTGTGACTCTTTATCCACACTCTATAATCCTGTGTGCTCTTCTTGCCATCTTGTCACCATTCCTTCCCCTATTTTCTTTGTTTCAGTTTTACGTCTACCCTCCTTTGTGTCCTAGAAAATAATCAATGGCATCACCATCAACAAGCAATGTGCGATAAAGAAATTGTGCCAAACTAAACCTTTTTTTTTATTTTTTCAGTTTTGTGTATTCTATGTATCTGAATTTTATCCAGCTACATTATTATTGAGAAACTAAATAATGTGTGTCAGATGATGGTACTTTTAGTTAGATCTATAACTGATTAAACAATCACGATGTACAAGTATTAGACAATGAATCAATGTCATCTGGCAAGAAAGTAGAAATAGACAAGGCAAATTCAAGGACTTTGAAGTAAACATATAGAGCAGCATTTTCACTTAGAGATTAATGAGGACTTGTTTGAAAAGGTGATTTGGGGTTCACTTGTGGAAGACCTTGAATTCAAAGCTAAGGAATTGAGATTCAAAACCATATAATTTTAGAATATAAAGGGAAGTTAAAGGCCATGTCCTAGGACAACAGGAACTTCCTCTCTAGAAAATTTCTGACTTGTAATTAACCAGTTTCTATTTGAATTTTTCCAATGATGAGGTGCTCACTACCTAACAGAACAAAGCACCTTTTCAATTTAAGATAGCTCTAATGATTTGCAAATTCTTTCTTTCATTTATCAAAAATCTGCCTTTATATGTTTCATTGGTCCTATTCCTGCCCTGTATGATTATTTATCATATCTCATCCCTTTTCCACATAACAACCCTCTAAGCATTTGCAAAAAAAAGAAAGTGTCAACTTTGCTTTATTTTAAATTTTCTAGGTTCCATTTTTTAAGCAAATTACATAAATGGTTTCAGATCTCCTCATCATTTTGATGTCCATCCTCCAAATTTGTCAATTTCTCCTTAAAATGTGGTAGCTAGAACTGAATACCTCAGTTATTAACTCTTATTAAAGGACTATGGAACAGTCTTTTTGTTATGGATGCTGTTATTAATTCAGCCTAATATTATTTAGCTTTTTGGCAGTCATATCACACTGTTGGCTCATACTAAACTTAGGAAAACTAAAATTCCCAAATCCTTTACTATGAAGTACTCTTGAGCCAACTCTTTACTAAACCATACTTGTGAATCTGACTTTTTAAAGCCTGAGTGAAGAATTTTACATGTGTCCTTGTCACATTTCTTCTTGTTAGATTATGCCCATCTTCCCAACCTGCTAGAAACTTTTTGAATCTTCATTGTGTCATTCAATATATTAGTTGTCCCTTACAGCTTTGTGTCATCTACAAAATTTAATAAGCATGCCTTATGTGTCATGATTGAAGTGATTTTAATAATGTTGGACTGATCACTATAATTAATTGAATTGCTAGATTTTGAATCAGAAGATGCCCTTTCAAATTCTGGTCCTGCTATTTACAACCTGTTCAGCTTTGGCAAGTTCTCTCAAGGCTCCAAGTTCCTTATCTGAAAAATGAAGACATTGAGAATAAAATACCTTAAAGGTCCTTATGATCCTATAATTTCTGGAGCCAAGCACAGAGCCCTATAGCAATCAAAAAAAGAACTGATTCCTAATTAACTACAGACCATTAATCAGCATCTTTTTGTATGACTATTCATATTCAGATGTAGGTTTATCAACAATATTTTTACTCGCTTACACTTTATCTTTATCTGCAGCACTGCAGATAAAGTGATAAAGTGTGAGCGAGTAATTTTTTTTCCTGAAATGAATAAATGCTTATGTTAACTGTATTTATCAATAGAGCATTGGCAATTTACCAACTTAATGACTATGTCAAAAAAGGAAATGTCACTTCACATGTCTGAGTCTCCTTTTATTCACCTTTGAATTGGAAATATTAATATTTTAGCTATTAAGTTTACTCTAAGGATCAAGGAACCTATTACATTTCCCTCAAAGTTCTACCACTCTTCCAAATGTTCCTATTTTTGTGAAGGATATTGCTACCCTTCTAACCACCCAAGTTGTTAAGCTTAAAGTCATTCTCAACTCTTCTTTTTAGTATACCACCATATCTAATTAGTTTTTAAGTATTTTCCATTCCACCTGAAGAATATATTTCATATCACTGCTATTTTATTCTTTTCTGTAGGTCAGAACCTCATCATCTCTTCCTTTGACTATTGCAATTCTAATTGTTATTCCTATTTTCAGTCTCTCCTATCCAAACCATCTTTCACCAATTGTCAAATTAATAATCCTAAAACACATTTCTGGCCATATCATTTCTCCCCTTATTTTTTCTAGTGTCTCCCTATTTTCTCTAATACAAAATTCATTTTCTACAATCTAGTATTATTATCTTCCACAATCTCTCTTCTATTTATTTTTCCAATATTATTCTATACTTCATCTTTTACTAACGCCCCATTCCAGTGAAATTGGCTAGAGAATTTAAAAAAAAAAGTAGTCTTAAAGGGGATGGAGGTTATTAGGAGTTTATAAGAGCAGAGATCTAAAAATGGCATATACCTTATAAAATCAACTAGTCCATTCTGTTACTATTTTACAGATAAAGAAGGTAAGGCCCATAGCAATTAAGTGCTTTGCCCAATGGCATACATATAATAATAAGGAAAGCTGAGATTTAACCTTGCTACACCAAATTCAGCAGTCCTTTCATTATATTAAATCTCTTCAATGTTACCCCTGTATAGCTGTAATGCCATTAAAATGCCAGGTGCTCATAAAAGAGTCAGAAAGTTATGGACACATTCTTTTTTATTTTTTTTTAAATTTTCAACATTTACCATTACAAAACCTTGTGTTCCAAATTTTTTGCTCCCTCCCTTTCCTTCCCCACTCCCTTAGGTGGAAAGTTATATACATATAACATATAACAATATATGTTAAGTGTGAAATTCTTCTATACATACTTCCACAATTATCATGCTGCACAAAAAAAAATCAGAGCAGAAAAGAAAAAAATGAGAAAGAAAACAAAATTCAAATAAACAATAACAAAAAGTGAAAATACTATGTTGTGATCCACACCCAGTCCCTTCTTTGCTCTCTCTGGGTGCAAATGACTCTCTTTATCAGAAGACCATTGGAATTGGCCTGAATAACCTTGCTGTTAAAGAGCCATGTCTGTCAGAACTAATCACCATATAATCTTGCTGTGTATAGTGTTCTCGTGGTTCTATTCACTTCACTCAGCATCAGTTCATGTAAGTCTGTCTAGGACTTCCTGAAATCACCTTGCTGATTGCTTCTTAGAGAACAATAATATACCAAAGCATTTATATACCAAAACTTATTCAGCCATTCTCCAACTGATGGGCATCCACTAAGTTTCCAGTTCCTTGTCATACAAAAAGGGCTATTATAAACAATTTTGCAGATGTGGATCATTTTCCCTTTTTATGATCTCTTTGGGACACAGGCCCAGGAGAGATACTGATGGATCTAAGGGTATGTACAGTTTGATAGCACTTTGGGAATAGACCCATTTTGCTCTCCAGAATAGTTGGATCATATCGTGACTCCACCAAAAATGTATTAGTATCCCAGTTTTCCCACATCCCCTCCAGTATTCATCATTACCTTTCCCTGTCATCTTAGCCAATCTGAGTGGTATTAGATGGTACCTCAGAGTTTTCTTAATTTACATTTTTCTGATCAATAATGATTTAGAGCATTTTTTCATATGACTAGAAATAGTTTTAATTTCTTCATCTGAAAATCGTCCATGTCCTTTGACCATTTATAAATTAAAGAATGGTTTGCATTCTTATAAATTAGAAATTAGAGAACTTCTATCCTAAAAAAATAAACAGACACACTAACATATCAAAAAAAATTCCCTGAGGGAAAAAAATTTAACTTTTGGTTTTTTTTATATTTGGGACATGTTTATTTTTTAATTCCTTTTCTGATCATTGGGAGCAAAAACAATTTAAATAATCCTGAGTTCATTTAAAAAAAAAGAAAGAAAGAATTGACCTTATACCTATAACATAAGAGAGGTTGGTACGAACCAATAGAAAATCAGATAGCTGAATGAATATACACAGCCTTTATTATTCTCCTTTATGTTCTCTTGGAAACTTTGAAAATATTTTCTTTAGACAGGTGCTTCTGCTCTTTTAGCCTATAAGGAAGAAATAACCTGGCAGAATAATATTCTATAAACAATTCTGGACCAATTAGTATAAATTACAAATCCCAACCTACATAAAGAGCTTCTGAATAGGCCATTGTATATCATAGCATAGTGTAATAATTATACCTTATATTCATGCAATGCTTTATGGTTTTCAAAGAACTATTTCTTTTCATCCTCATATCAATCTGATTTATTAAACAAGGAACATATACTGTTATCCCCATTGTGCAGATGAGAAACTGAGACTCACAGAAGTTGTTATTTGTTCTCATGTTATAACACGATGTGATACAAATCATCAGGAAAAGTTTAAATTATATTTAGTAGTCTTTTAATAAAGTAGGAAAATGTGGATATATTTGGGGAATATTTTCATCAAAAATTTATTTTAGTGCTGAATTACTTGAGGGCAAATATGAAAGCAAAATCTTATATTAGTTAATATTATTTAAAAAGTTAATGTGATAGTTGGGGAAATAGTCAAGCTAATTATTAAAAATCAAAGAGCTCCAAATTAACTTTTACATATGAAACCTATGACACCGCCCTTCATCCTACTTCGGGCTTCTAGATTGCATATCTTGAATGTTGCCTTCCTTAAGCCTACAGAAAGATCATCAGTCCCTTATTATTAGTTAACTACCAAAAGAATGTTGCATCTTAACGATATAAGAGATGAAGCTCCACTTGAGTCACCAGTGTAGTCATTTGTTTTGTTATATGTGTTAGTCCTTTTCTAAAATCTGGAGTGCCTCTACTAATAACCAGAGGGCACTTAACCTGAAAACATATATATGTTGCTTCCCTTTTTGTCTGGTGCAGCAACCAAACCCATAGGGTAAGGCAGTGGTTGTGGGGAGCAACTTGGATTAATTACCTTCAGTGAGGTCCAAAATTAAACTAGTAGATGAAAAGAAATGTTACTTGAAATATAAAAATATGAAATCTACTATCTCTTCCTAGTTATTAAGACCTAATACTACCTCTCAGTTCCCTGCCCAATGCATTCACAGATTGAGTCTCAGCATATTGTGATCATATTGTTTATTATACATATAATGACTTAAAAGGAATTGAATTGATGCTTCTGTATGGATGTGCTTCTCTACAACTCTCTCATAGTCCTTCTCCTAGTAACTCTTATACAACTTTGAGCAGAACTGTGAGGGTAGTATATCCTAATTACACATCTTTACTTCCTCAGAAGGCAATAGAGCCAAGGGTACTTTGCTGCCTGTTTCAGGGTCATAGAGTAAAAATAATGGAAAATGAAGATATTCCATTGTTCAGGTTTTCTCTCCTACAGACACACCCCAGAACCCTGCTGGCTATCAGATATTGGTCATGCCTTCTGTGATGGAGCTAGGGGGCAAAAACTGTGTCTCACTGCTTGGGGCAGCCTGACTGCTCCCAGGTTTCCCTCATGTCATTAATGCCTCCATGGCCTACCTAAGCTTCCAACCTTGACATCTCAGAGGAAACTACTTTCTCTAAATTAAAGGAAGAAGACTATGAAAGGAACAGTGGCAAAAATTAAAAAGTCAAAAAGAAGTGGACAAAGAGGAATGCAGCACTCAGATATCATCTCCCCTTTTTCATCCCTATCTTCGGACTGCAGTCCCTGAGCACAGACTGGCCTACATACAGTAAAAGCAACCTCACTGAAGTGATATATCTCCCAGTTCCTACTTTATCTGCATACTACTATGGTACATATTCTATGCCCTAGAGTGTTTCCAAAGATTAAAAAGGCAAAGCAGGAGCACTGGGCAATGGCACCATTCCAACTAAAAATCAGAATTTTAACTGAAAGAAACTTTGGTCCAATAACCCAGAGAGATGGAGCCACTTGTCTGAGATCACATAAACAATATTAAAATACAGGATAACTAATATCTTAATGTTCTTTCTACTATTTTTTCATTTGTTGTTATTAATTACATTTTTTTCCTGAGACTAGCTCTCCTGTGAGAGAGAATGCCTTCTCTCTATTCTTTCTTTTGCTTTTGATCTCTATGAGACAACTTCTGATTTTTTAACCAGGCTTTAGTGAACCAGATAAAGATTTGCCAGAACCTTCATTTCTATATGACTCATCATAAAGTGTGAATGATCACTTATATTTTGTATATTTTAACTAAAATAACTGATACCTAGAAGTATATACAGAATAATTTTACATATATACATATATCAAATTTGTGTATAATGGTAACCATCTCTAGAGTAGAGGGAAGATTAAAAAAAGAAAAAAGTTACATGATAACTTGACTATGTATTTAGAAGCAATAACCAGTTGTATACAATAGATTTGCAAATTCATGTACTATCATCTTTTTTGTCTATTCTACTATATTATGGAAAAGCTTGGCTTATTTTTTTAAAATTTAGACTAAAACAAATCAAACAGAAATTAATATAATTTCTTACTTACTTCCTGAAAATGTTGTAAAAATTGATTATCTACCATAATCCAAAGGGAAAAAATTCATTTTAAAAGATATTTGGGACTTGGTTTTAGTTCATTTTCTTCTCTGTGGGAATAGAAAAGAGGATAATTCTGAGGTTTCTTAAAGTAAAGAAATAGAGAATTACCATATATCCATTGGCTAAGAGAGGTTGGTAAAAACCAAAGGAAAATCAGGAAACTGGATAAATATATTCAATCTCTTTAAAGATATACATTCAGCTCTAAGCAAAGGGAACCTATCAAACTTTGATTTAGAATGGGAAAATACATCATTGTTCTCAATTTTAAATCAGCAAAAGACCACAAAGTTTAACTTGCAGGTTGGCCCTGAAGGAGTTTAATCAAGGATTAAACATTTATTTGCCAACCAAAAAAAAAAAAAAAGGCCCCCTCCCCTGAGCAATTCTAGCCTTATTCAAAGAATATTTATCAAATGCTATGTCTCCCTTGCTAACATCCCCCTGTACTATTCTTGTCATCCTTTGAATCATAAATAAGATTTTCCAGAGTGTTTCAAGGCATAGCAAATCAAACATAACAGGACTTCAAGAACAAGAAATTCCCTCTTTATTCTTCTACCAATCTTGTGAGCAGATGGAATTTTCTGTCAGTGAAACACTGTATTGTTCCAATCCATTGTGAATTCTTTCTTCCTTTAGAAGCTCCTTCGACAAAACAAGAGAACTAAATGACTGTATTATACAATCCAACCAGGCCTCACCAAGAATGAGAGAAGTATAACACCTTCATTTTAACCAAGCAAGTATGCATGTTTGTGTTTGTGTGTATGTTTATATATATATGTATATATATACACACATATATGTATTTTATGTGTATATATACACACAATACATGTACACACATATAAATATGTAAGCATATATACATATATGTGTGTATATGTATATACACATTGTATGTATATGTGTGTGTGTGAATCTCCCTATAGATAGATTTATAGGTGAATATGGAGACCCATGTATCAGATCTTCAGATGTATGGCAAATTTTTCTGAGAGAAAATGGCCTTTGGAGTTGGTGAAATTGCTTTAAGCTTAAATTAAGGTCAGGGATAGGAAACAGAACATTATATTCCCATTCATCTTCTATCACTCAAATACTGCTTGATTTTGAATTATAAGACCTAGTTTTGAATCCATTTTTTTCACTACTTCTATAGGTTGATAAAGTCACTTGCCTTTCCTATATGTATTTTGTCAAATAAGAGAGTAGACAAGATGCTTTCCAAAGCTCTTCCAACCCTCAGTCTAAGGAGTCTATATAGACAATTTGATGGGCTATAATGGCTCAGTCCTCTTTTTTTTTAATAAGAGGAGTTTAACACTTGTTCTGGCCCATGTCATTGTCATCTGTATTGAATGCTCTTGGATAAAGTTGTATGAAGGAGACTTTTGCAGTTCATTATTTTTAATGATTCTGCTGCTATGTATTCTGTCCTCTTCTCTTTTTCCTGGTTCTTCAGGACCTACACATGCCATACAAACCTTCTAAGCCCATTTTGTATTTATACAGGGATCATTTAAATAAAAGCCTCTAATAGCCTTTCCCATATTGGTTCACAAACTTAATCTTGTTTTTCAGTTTTATAGAAAACTGACATTTTTTGTTGCTTTCCATTTATGTAGTTTGCAAAGAGTAAAACCATGTTCACCTTAAAACAGCTGATTATGAAGTCTAATTAAGATTTTGAAAGATTTGCAATTAAGACTCTATATTTAACTTTGTGTGTGCACAAATCAGTTAACTTTACTGCTTTGGTTTAATATTGTGATGAAGGTCTATTACCTTTTCTTGAATTTTGAATCTTAGCAATTGTTGAAACTCTTCACCAATAGCGTATACCCATCTTGTACTGTTTTAATTTGTTTAATATTTTTAGTGTGTTCCTCCTCAAATATTCCCAAACCTGTCTTTACCTAATGCTAAAGCAAAACCATTGAAAAGTAGAGTATGTAAATAGCCTATCAATTGTCCAGAGAATTCTTTTTTTTTTTTTTGAGGGGTGAAGTAGTAACAAGTATGTCAAGAAAAGAAAAACCACATTGACCATATCCAAAAAGGTATCTCTTGCTTTACAACTTGAGACCATTGCATTTTTGTTAGGGAATGGGTAAAATGTATGGTTATGCTGGAGCCAATTGCTATCAGGTCCTTTGACTGCAAATTCACCTCTCATTTCACTATACTAGATAAATATATTGACAAAACAAAAACAAATTTCTTTAAGTCTTCTGTAACTGCATACTTTGGACAAGACACAATGTCTCTGGGTCCTAGTTTGTTCATTTATAAAAGGAAAGCATTAGACTAAATGATTTCTGAGGACCATTTTCAAGTCCAAATCTATGATTTTGATGTATTTTTTAATCTAGAATGACTACATAGTTTAGTCTTAAGTAACTGCAGTCCAAGTTTGTTGTGGATGTATATATTTGCTTTCCCTAAATAGATCATAAATTTCTCAAGAATAATGATGTGAAGATAATTCTGTCCTCCTACTTCTTAGATCAGTATATAGTAGATGCTCAATGAGTATTGACTAAAGCAATAAAAGAAGATAATATGTACATTTTAAATCATTAAAAAGTTAATAGATGAACTGGATAGTTGAAAACAGAATGGAGTGGTAAAAAGTGTTCTGCATTTAAGTCAAAAAATTTGAATTAAAATACTAATTTTTGTTTATTACCTATGTGATCATGGAAAAATCATAACCTTTGGCTTCAATTTCTTTGTCTATAAAAAAGTTTGAATTAAATCAGGAATTCTTAACCATTTTTATTTCATAGGCCTCTTTGACAATCTGGTGAAACCCTTAGATCTCTTCTCACAATAATTTTTTAATGTATAAAATGAGATACTATAGGAGTTATTTAGTCCCCATGGACCATAGCACACCAGGTCCTTCTATGTTGTGCAGCCTGTCCACATTCATGTTCAATGTTTTTATGACACTATCCATCTCATCTTCTGCCATTCTCTTCTCCTTTTGCTTTCAATCTGCCCTAACATCAGGATCCTGTCTTCTCATTATGTGGCCAAAGTATTTAAGCTTCAGCTTCAGGATCTGACCTTTCATTAAATAGCCTGAAACAATTTAAGTATTAATTGATTTAAATTGTTAGTCTCAAAAATGATAAGGGAGAACTTTCCTCCAATGAAGAGGAAATTAGAGTAATAATTAGGAGTTTCTTTGCCCAACTTTATGCCAATCAATTTGATAATCTAAAAGAAATGGAGGAATATCTAGAAAAATATAAATTGCCTAGGTTAACAGAAGAGGAAATAAATTATTTAAATAGCCCCATTTTGGAAAAAGAAATAGAACAAGAAATAGAACAATAATAGAATCAACTCCCTAAGAAAAAATCTCCAGGGCCAGATAGATTTACATGTGAATTTTACCAAACATTCAAAGAACAATTAATCCCTATACTATACAAACTATTTGAAAAAATAGGGAAAGAAGGTGTACTACCAAATTCCTTCTATGACACAGATATGGTGCTGATAGCTAAACCAGGTAGGAAGAAAACTGAGAAAGAAAACTATAGACCCATTTCCCTAAAGAATATTGATGCAAAAATTTTAAATAAGATTTTAGCAACGATATTACAGAAAGTTATCCCCAGGATAATACACCATGACCAAGTAGGATTTATACCAGGAATGCAGGGCTGGTTCAATATTAGGAAAACTATTAGCATAATCAATTATATTAATAACCAAATTAACAAAAAACCATATGATTATCTCAATAGATGCAGAAAAAGCCTTTGATAAAATGCAACACCCATTCCTATTAAAAACACTGGAGAGTATAGGAATAAATGGGCTTTTCCTTAAAATGATTAGTAGTATCTACTTAAAACCTTCAGCAAACATCATATGTAATGGAGTCAAACTAGAACCATTCCCAATAAAATCAGGAGTGAAACAAGGCTGCCCACAGTCACCATTATTATTTAATATTGTCTTAGAAATGTTAGCTTTGGCGGTAAGAGAAGAAAAAGAAATTAGAGGAATTAGAGTAGGTAATGAGGAAACCAAATTATCACTCTTTGAAGATGACATGATGATATACTTAGAGAACCCTAAAGACTCAACTAAAAAACAACTAGAAACAATTCACAACTTAAGCAAAGTTGCAGGATACAAAATAAATCCACATAAGTCATCAGCATTTTTATATATTACCAATAAAGTTCAGCAGCAAGATATACAAAAAAATTCTATTCAAAATAACTGTTGATAGTATAAAATATTTGGGAATTTGTCTGCCAAGGGAAAGTCAGGAACTAAATGAACTAAACTACAAAACATTTTCCACACAAATAAAATCAGACCTAGTCAATTGGAAAAACTTAAAATGCTCATGGGTAGGCCAAGTGAATATAATAAAAATGACAATACTACCCAAACTAATTTACTTATTTAGTGCCATACCAATCAAACTCCCAAGAAATTATCTTACAGATCTAGAAAAAATAGCTGCAAAATTCATTTGGAAGAATAAAAGGTCAAGAATTTCAAGAGAATTAATGAAAAAAAAGGCTGATGATGGTGGACTTGCTATACCAGATCTAAAACTATATTACAAAGCAGCGGTCATCAAAACCATTTGGTACTGGCTAAGAAATAGAGTAGTTGATCAGTGGAATAGGATAGAATCACAAGACAAACTAGGCAATAACTATAGCAATTTAGTCTTTGATAAACCCAAAGACCCCAGCTTCTCAGATAAGTACTCACTATTTGACAAAAACTGCTGGGAAAATTGGAAAGTAGTGTGGAAGAAATTAGGGCTTGACCCACATCTAACACCACATACCAAGATAAAATCTAAATGGGTTCATGATCTGGACATAAAGAGTGATACTATAAATAAATTAGAGGAACGTAATATAGTTTACCTCTCAGACCTATGGAGATGGAATAAAGTTATGTCCAAAGAAGAACTGGAACTCTCAATTGAAAACCAGATAGATAACCTTGACTATATTAAGTTAAAAAGTTTTTGTACAAACAAAACCAATGCAGTCAAGATTAGGAGGGAAGCAATAAATTGGGAAATCATCTTTACATTTAAGTGTTCTGATAAAGGTCTCATCTCTAAAATATATAGAGAACTGTCTCATATTTATAAAAATTCAAGCCATTCTCCAATCGATGATAAATGGTCAAAGGATATGAACAGACAATTTTCAGAGGATGAAATTAAAACTATTTATAGTCATATGAAAAGGTGCTCCAAATCACTATTGATCAGAGAAATGCAAATCAAGGCAACCCTGAGGTACCACTACACACCTGTCAGATTGGCTAAAATGACAGGAAAAGATAATGACAAATATTAGAGTGGATGTTGGAAAACTGGGACACTGATACATTGTTGGTGGAACTGTGAATGGATCCAGCCATTCTGGACAGCAATTTGGAATTATGCTCACAAAGTTATCTAACTGTGCATACCCTTTGACCTAGCAGTGTTTCTACTGGGCTTATATCCCAGAGAGATCTTAAAGGAGGGAAAGGGACCCACATGTGCAAAAATGATTGTGGCAGCCCTTTTTGTAGAGGCAAGAAACTGGAAACTAAATGGATGCCCATTAATTGGAGAATTGCTGAAAAAAATTATGGTATATGAATGTTAAGGAATATTATTGTTCTCTAAGAAATGAAAAACAGGATGATTTCATAGAGGACTGAATAGATTCATATGAACTGATGCTAAGTGAAATGAACAGAATCAGATCATTATACATGGCAACAACAAGACTATATGATGATCAATTCTGATGGGCATGTCTCTCTTCAATAATGAGATGATTCAAACCAGTTCCAGTTGTTCAGTGATGAAGAGAGCTATCTACACCCAGAGAAAGGACTATGGAAACTGAGTGTGGACCACAACATAGCATTTTCACTCTGTCAGTTGTTATTTGCTTGCATTTTGTTTTCTTTCTCAGATTTTTTTCTTTATTGATCTGATTTTTCTTGTGTAGCAAGATAACTATAAATATGTATACATATATTGGATTTAACTTATATTTAACATATTTAACATGTATTGGACTATCCTCTCTAGAAAGGAGAGGATAATTTGGAACAGAAGGCTTTGCAAAGGTCAATGTTGAAAAATTAACCATGCGTATGTTTTGTAAATAAAAAGCTTTAATAAAAAAATTTATATACCACAAAAAAGAAAGATTTTAAAAGTTAAAAAAATAATTTTATGCATCCTCATAGTAGAAGGAAAAAGAATGGATGCTTTTGATTACTAATGGGAGATGAATTCAAAAGTAGTCATTTGTATTTTTTGCACAATATTTTAGTATTGATTGTATGAATGAAAAAGAAAACTCAATTTAATTAAATGAATTAACATCTGTTAAGTGCTTTCTAAAACTTAAAGCACTCTAATAAATATTTATTAATATTAATACTACTCCAATATTAGGGAAGGATAGGAAGCAAATTAGACATTAGAGATTTATAGATGTCTTAAGTTATATCAACCATGATTGAGGTCATAAATGTTTTTCTTAATAAACTAAGTAATTGATTTTGTATTGTATCTACTGATCCTCCCATACCAAAGTCCACCAAACTATACACTAGATGAATAAAAATATTTAACAGGCAGTATGTTAGCAAAGGCCATTTTTGCTTGTTTTTTACAAGCCAAGCATAGACTAGAGTATATTAAACAGGGGTAATGAGGCAAGTGTTATTTTGTAGCTCTAGAACAGGACTTCATTTTAATTTAATAGAGAATATACAGTATCCAAAATTGATGTGTATGTATGCTCTTAATTTTGGTAGAGATTATGATTAAGTAACAACTGTATGAGGGGGAATCCTAGGAAAGACTCCATTTTGATTTGGAATAAAGATGGAAGTTAATGTCGCAAAGAAAATTTTTTTTCAGGCAAGTATATTTTGGTGAAGATATCAAGCATTTCTTTTGACTACTGCTTCAATTTAAAAACCAAATTGACTTACTAGTTTCAGTCACATTAGTGAAATTGGTAATTTTCTAAGTTTTTGTTATTTTCTTTTTTTTTAATGAAAGCAGTGGTGTTTGAAATTAACAGTAATTAAATACAAAAACACATTACAGTTAGGATTTTTTTAAGGAAAAGAAAAGAAAAACCAAAATTTTTTTGTCATTAAAATTGACATTGAGAGATATTTCATCTTGTACTTATATCCAGAATTGGTTTGTTTAGATAGTAAAAGACTAAAGGACCAGAATTATATCTGTATAACTGATATTGAATATATAGTCCACTGCATTGAATATATAGCAAATTTAAAGAAAGGGAAATATTGGCAGGGACTTCTGTGATGCCCAAGTAGCTCCAACTTTTGAAGAATCCCAAAGAACAGTCAGAAGCTGTAACTGTCACATAGACTATTTTAAAATTTTGAATTCTGGCTTGAGGGTAGGCAGAATGATCTCCCAGAAAGATGGAAAGAGTTCTACACATAGGATAAAGAGAAGTTGAAGAGCAATCAAATGTGGAAACAGACTGTGGTGTCTAGACTAAGAGAATTAGCTATTAATGGGACATCTATATGGAAATATCCCTTAGGATATTGCAGGATTAAAGCTTAGGATAGAATTTATACCAGGATATATATATATATATATATATATATATACATATATATATGCATATGTATATATATGCATATGTATATATATATATATATGTCATTCTAATACTTGAAGCCATGAAAACATGATATCATCAAGAGACAGAGGGAAGCAAGAGAAGAACTAAGGCTAAATACTGCTAGAAACTAATGCTAAGAAAACAAGAGATAGGTGATGAATCAGCAAAGGAAGTCAAGAAGGAGCAATCAGAAACGTAAAAGAACTACTCTGATATGCTACTTTATACACAAAATAAAATTCAGCAAAAAACTTGGCAATTAACTAGTGTTTGCTGGATAATTGACTACTTCAGGCTTCTAAAGAACATAGTAAGTAGATGACTGAGAGTCAGGAAGACCTGAGTTCAAATCCTGCCTAGGAGACATATTTATCTACCCCTGAGAAATCATTAAGTTGCTCTCAGCTTCAGTTTTCCTACTTATGAAACTGAGATAGTAATAATACCTACTTCACTGAGTCATAGGAGACAACAAATAAGTTAATATGTAAATTGTTTTGTAAACTTTAAAGTTCATTCTACATAGTAGATACAAATATTGTTTTAATCACCAATTATCTAGGTTCTCCTTATATGATCTGACGACTGTCACAGATCAAATTAATTAAATAGCTGGATTTTCATGTGAACAAATGAAATGGAAATGGGAACATAACCAGTTGGCATTTTCATCTGGATGTCTTATAGGCATCTTAAATTAGTATGTGCAAAACAAAATTTTCTTTCTTCAAAAAACCTACCCCATACTCCTTATTTTCCTAATTCTTTCAAGTTCTAAGAGTTTTCAATTTTTAAATCTCACTGATAAACCTTTATCTAATAAGTTAGCAATTCTTATTGATCATACCTTTTCAAATTATTTCACATTGATCCTCTTTTCTCTAAAACTGCCTTAATTCAAATCTTCATCATTTATCTCAACTACAAACTCGTCTGTTTAGCATTTAAAGCTCTTTAAAATCTGACTTTGTCTTTTTTTTTGATACCCCTTACCAATGGGACAATTATATATTGTTTCTTTTTGTGTTCTCTCCATTGCCATCAAATTACTTAATACCCTATAAATGTTACTACTTCTCCAGCCTAAAAGGCTGTTTTCCCTTTCCCTTCCCACATATCTGCAATAATCTCCCTTTTTCTCTCTACTTTTAGAAACTTTTATTTTCAAGATTCAGCTTTCTATATCTACCATTTTCTAGATCTATCCTCTATTTACTTATCTGCAAATATGTGTAAATTTGAGGTCAGGGCCTATTTCATTTTGTATTTATATGCTCTATGTCCAGCATTGCACCCAGCATGTGGTAGATATGCTTGCTTAATCTATTGATGTATTTCTACAAGAGTGTAAGTTACTGAATCTCATAGTTTATGCACTAGCAGAATCAAGTTGATTAGGGATTACTGACATGAAAAATTTATTTGAAATTCAGGATTTTTATCATTTTAGACACTATGCAGCTTATTTTTTAAAAGCTAACAAAAAATATATTTCTGATCCTTATAAAAAGCATGAATTCATTTTTCTTGAGTTTTTAATGTTTTACTTTTGATTTGACATTAGCTCTGAAACTTTTTATCCAAGAAGAAGAAAACAATTGCAAAATATAAGAATGAAAATAAGGAGCATAAAAGAATGCAAATGCTGAATAAAATAAGGTAACCTGGGTGGCCCCAAATCAGTTAAGAATCAAATATATTTGTAAGGCACATAAAGTGCCTTACAAACCTTAAAACAGTAGATAAATGCTAGTTAATATATTGTTATATATTAATCTTTTTTATAAAGGAATAATGTTAGCTTGGGAATAAAATATTTTTCTTATGTGATCAATTTAATTTTTAAAACTTTATAATTATACAAGAATATTTTCTATGATATATATCTATATGGTTTGGGATGCTTTTCAAAGAATTCCATTCAACCTTACTTTTTCTTGCTGTGTGATCATATGGTATCAGTTTTGCCATTACTAACATATTAAGATAACTATAGGTACATTTGGTTTCATGAACTGATGTGTTTTAGAAAGCTATGTGCAAATCAACATTTTGTAAATCAATTCATTTTTTTACTTGCAATAGAGTCTCTGACATTAAAAAACCAAATATCTAAGTGACACTCTTTGGAATGATGCCAATGATGATAGTCTAATTGATTCAATTCAATAAACATTTATTAAGTATTTATTGCATGTCAAGTGCTATATTTCCTAAGGAATCTTACACTTTAAAACTTTTTATTCAGTCTAAAAATTTAAAGACTTTCACTTTCTGTGTGATCAGAATTAGAATGAAAAAAATCTAAAACTACTCAGACAAAAAAGTACCACCAGTATAGGAGTTTCTGCAACACTCTTCTTTTCTATTCCATTGGCAAGAACTCTATTTTTGCATTTGAGAAGGTAATAAAGATTTTGTCTTTTTTTGTTTAAAAAACTTAGAGCTTATTTTCTATATGACCTTTTGTTGACATAATTGAAAAATATTTTCTTGGAAAAGATAGTAATTTTTAAAATTACATGTGTTAAAGGAAAATCAATGTGGCATCCTTGAATTGTAATTATCTTAATTCAGTATAGATTTTTTCTGAATTTTGCTTATTGTCATTTGTATGTTATTGAAATATCCCCATTATAAAACAAATATATGGAACTTAAAAACCATCTTTTTTTGGCTATTCATGATGTAAGCTTAATTAAATTATGAAAATTTTCTTCTTCTGTCACTACATGCTATGGGAATTATGTTCCTAAGACAATAAGAAAGGATTTTTTTTCTAACTCTTTCTTCTTGCTCATCAGGTTGTTTACTCATTAAAGTTAGTACAACCCTAACTCAACTTCATGCCTCCCACTTAGCATCAGAATAACAAAAAGAACTTGCTTTTCTTTCTTTCTTTCTTTTTTCTTTCTTTCTTTCTTTCTTTCTTTCTTTCTTTCTTTCTTTCTCTCTTTCTTTCTTTCTTTCTTTCTTTCTTTCTTTCTTTCTTTCTTCCTTTCTTTCTTTCTTTTTTCTTTCTTTATTTTTATTATTTTTTTTAATTTTATGTTATTTGCAAAACATATGTATGAGTAAGGAACTTGCTTTTCTAATAGAAAAAAAAAACATAAAGCAACTTTTGACTTGAGTAATAGTGAGAAGCTAGGAGAAAAGTTCAACTGCGGTACAATGAAAAAAAAGTATTAGATTTAAAATCAGAAGACTTGCCTTGAATCCCAGCTAAGAGACCTTAAGAAAACCATCTAACTGGTCAGATTCTACTTGTCTCATCTGTAAAGTAATAATACTTGCTTCCAACATCTTATGTAGTACTTGGGAAGACCAAATGAAATTATGGGTACAAAGCACTACATAATTAGCTTTTGTCAGCTTCGTAATCTTTGCCTCCTTCGGGTACTTACTTTTTGCATCTGTCTACCCCATGTCCTGATACATTACCTTAACTAGCTGAGAAATTCCCCCTTTCTTAAGTCAATGAAAAACTTTTCTAAAATACACTTTACTTATATAGTGGAATTCCTATGGGACAGTGTTGGATTTAAAGTTGAGAAGACTCAAGCTTGAATCTTGCCTTATTTACATAAGAGTATGGATTTGTGACCCTAAGTAAGCCCATTCTGGAGGTGAATTTTCTCATCTGCAAAATTAGGGTTATAATAGCATTATCTTCATTCATTCAAAAGTATATATAAGATTTTTATTACATGTTATGCACTATATTAGATGATGAGGGTGAGAAACCAACATAGATAAGTCATGATTCTTATCCTCAAGGAGTTCATAAGCAAACTAAGGTAGAAAGTATATACTCGGGTAAATTAGAACATGATGAGTACAAAAAAGAGATGTAGTCTATGCATGAAAGAGGTAGTTAAGTAGTTTCCCTTCCCAAGGTTTTGGCTAATTTTCCCTTTTCTTATCTTCATAATGTTGAAAATATGATCCTTTCAAATTTGTACTAAATAAATCAGGCACAGCCTGCCAACTCAGTAAAAGCAATATTGCCAACTATGTTTTATTGAAGGTTGTTGGTATGAGCTAAAGGGTATTAGTTACAACAACACTAGTAGAAATAGGGGTTATCGGGTTTAAACTAGGGTCCTCCTTGTTAAAACTGCAAGAAATCATTTTTCCATTTATCCTTTTTTGAACACAGTCACTTTTAACCTCACTTTGAGCTCATGTCATATAATCCTTTATTGATTCTCTGCTCTTTTGTAAGGAATTTTTTTTTCTGGTCTAAATTGGGTAATTCAATTAAGTGATCAAAGTATACTGTTTTCTACTGTAATCCTCTCAATCTATAATTGACAAAAAAAAGAAAAAGCCATAAGAAAAAAATATGGCTTTTTTGTCTTTTTTGTCAATTATAGATACAGATGGCATTTGATGAAACTGGGCATTTTGGCTAGTATGCACCAATTTTGAAGAAAGGAAAAATAATAATATGATATTTCATTTTTCCTTAGAAATTATTTATGACTCATAAACATATTTGTGAAATGAGAATTAGATGGCCTCTAATGTCCTTTGTAGCTTTATGATCCTATGATTTAAAAAGACAAATCAGTGTATATGTCTGCTTTGGTAAAAATCTGCACTGCCCAATAAATAGGCAATTTTCTTATGATTATTTGTTCCAAAAAAACTCCATTTTTAAAAAAACACCTTCAGAGATGGAATGAAAGAGAAATGATGAAGCAGCAAGTTACCTAACCAAGCTTTCTGAACTTTATATGAAAATTTGGCCAGACTCTTCAATCACAGGTGCAAAGTTTCCTGTTCCTAATGTGACCTAGTGAACAACCAATATTTTCTAAATATTATTACAAATAATTGAATATTATTTTAAAATAATGTTTTAGAGAATATATTTTTACTTATCTTTTGTTTCCTGTTTCTCAATGACTAAAAAATTCAAGACTTAAAAGAATAGTAGAGATGGACACAATATCAGGTTATCTGCTTATTCAGCTCTGCACTCTAACACTCATCAAAGATAAAGAATACATTTATAATTTCACTGATGTAAGGAGTAACCAGAAAACACTTCCTCTACAATGAAGATCAGAACCTCAATTGTAATTTATATTAGAGAGTTGCTTAAGAAGTGTAAATATGTGACAGCAATATTCCTGAGTATGGTTTGAAACAGATTAAAATTTAAAAGGAAAATATTTAGCAAAAGAAAGAAAAATACAACAGAACTTAAATAATCTTAAACAGATGATTTTCTAAGTAAATATGTACCCTGCAGAGATCCTGGTGCACTGTCCAGAGTAGTCCCTTTTTCTATTTGACTTTGATACCACCACAGTGAGAAAGTGACTGTTGCTCAGAGTCACATGTCTAGTTAGAGTCTGAGATAGGATATGAACCAGGTTTTGTTGGCATTGAAGCCACCTTTCTAAACATTGTGCAACACTGCCTCTCTAATCACTAAAAATAAACAGATATTAATAGATATGTGGCCTATTTTAAAATTTCTCCAGGGAAGAAAATTCCAAAATTTCCTGTAAAAGAGAAACTAATGAAGAGAGAATAGTTGAGTAATGAGGTGGGAGGGCATTCAGGAGAGTTTGAGGCAATAAGAAAGACAGGAGTTACAATTTTGCTCAGATACTTACTATCTAAGTGACCTAGGATAATCACTCTGACTTCCCTCTGTCAGTTTCCTTAACTGTAAAATATCATTGAAAGCTGTTGGGAAGATCAAATGAAATAGCAAATGCAAAGTGTTTCTGCAAACCTTAAATCACTATGTAAATGTTAGCTAACATCAGCTATTAATGGCATAAAAACAGGAATGCATATTTGAGGTTAACAATAATCTACCATCATCTTTATTAAGAATTCAGGGTAGATCAAATTTTACTAAGCACTGTATTTGGGTACAAAATTAATGAAATACAGTCTGCCCTTAGGGAACTTACAGTCTAATTGAAGGGTTAAATGCATTTATACACATATGCACAACTCAAACAAAAAATTTGACATAATACTAAAGAATCATAGTAATAGCTGATATTATGTTTATATAGTGATTTAAGGTTTGCAGAGCACTTACAAATATTATCTCCTGTGATATTAATAGTCCTTAGAGAGTGGTGCTATCATTATCCCCATTTTATAGATAAGGAAACTAAAGCAGCATAGGAAGTGATTTCTCCAAGATTACACAGCTCATGTCTGAGCCTGGGTTTCAATTTAACTCTTCCTGGTTCTAGGTCCTATGCTTTATCCATTGTACTACTTAGAAGAAAATGATGAGTAGAAGAATAAACAATCAGCCAGGGCCAATCACAAAAGGTTTCTTGAAGTAGGGAAAGTTTTGAACCAGGTATAAAGTGAACTAATTCATTTAGAAGGATAAAAGGAAGAGAAAAAAGGTATCAGATCAGAGGAAATGGTAGCATTAAAGGAAAACAAGTCTTTTAATTTTTATTTGTTTTAGTTAAAGCAACCAAGATGAGTTTTACCATGTTCGTCTCATTTCCTATTCTTTCTAATAGGTTTACTGGATGGTATCACAACCCTACTTCTTTATTTGCCATTCAAAGTCCTTGATAACCAGCATAATCAACTATATTAATAACCAAGCTAACAAAAATCATATTATTATCTCAATAGATGCAGAAAAAGCATTTGATAAAATCCAACACCCATTCCTATTAAAAAACACTAGAGTATAGAAATAAATGGACTTTTCCTTAAAATGATGAGTAACATCTATTTAAAACCAACAGCAAGCATCATATGTAATGGGGACAAACTGGAATCATTCCTAAAAAGATCAGGCTGCCCACTGTTACCATTACTATTCAATATTGTATTAGAAATGTTAGCTTTGGCAGTAAGAGAAGAAAAAGAAATTAAAGGAATTAGAGTAGGTAATGAGGAAAGCAAATTATCACTCTTTGCAGATGATATAATGGTATATTTAGGGAACCCTAGAGAATCAACTAAAAAACTACTAGAAACAATTCACAACTTCAGCAAAGTTGTAGAATACAAAATAAATCCACATAAATCATCAGTATTTTTATATATTACCAACAAAGTTCAGCAATAAGAGATACAAAAAAATTCCATTCAAAATAACTGTAGATAGAATAAAATATTTGGGAATCTATCTGCCAAGGGAAAGTCAGGAACTATATGAACTAAACTAACAAAACACTTTCCACACAAATAAAGTCAGACCTAATCAGTTGGAAAAATATCAAGTGCTCATGGGTAGTCCAAGCAAACATAATAAAAATGACAATAGTACCTAAATTATTTTACTTATTTAGTGCCATATCAATAAACTCCCAAGAAATTATTTTACAGATCTAGAAAAAAATAGTAGCAAAGTTCATCTGGAAGAACAAAAGGTCAAGAATTTCAAAGGAATTAATGAAAAAAAATGCTTATGAAGGTGGCCTAGCTGTGCCAGATCTAAAACTATATTATAAAGTAGTAGTCATCAAAACCATTTATTAACTGGCTAAGAAATAGAGTAGTCTATCAGTGGAATAGGATAGGATCACATGACACACTAAGCAATAACTATAGCAATTTAGTGTTTGATAAACCCAAAGACCCTAGCTTTGGGGATAAAAACTCACTATTTGACAAAAACTGCTGGGAAAATTGAAAACTAGTATGGAAGAAACATACCACATACCAAACTAACACCACATACCAAGATAAGATCTAAATGGGTTCATGATTTAGACATAAAGAGTGATATTATGAGAGGAACATAGGATAGTTTACCTCTCAGACCTGTGAAGAAGGAAGGAATTTGTGTCCAAAGAAGAACTGGAACTCTTAACTGAATACCAGATAGATAATTTTGATTATATTAAGTTAAAAAGTATTTGTTCAAACAAAACTAATGCAGACAAGATTAGGAGGGAGCAATAAATTGGGAAATCATTTTTACATTTAAGAGTTCTGATAAAAACCTCATTTCTAAAATATATAGATAATTGACTCAAATTTATAAGAATTCAAGCCACTCTCCAAATGATAAATGGTCAAAGAATATGAACAGTTTTTCAGATGATGAAATTAAAACTATTTCTATTAATATGAAAAGGTGCTCCAAATCATTATTGATCAGAGAAATGCAAATTAAGATAACTCTGAGATACCACTACACACCTGTCATATTGGCTAAGATGACAGGAAAAGATAATGACAAATGTTAGAGGGGATGTTGGAAAACTGGGACACTGATACATTGTTGGTGGAACTGTGAATGGATCCAACCAAAAAGTTATCAGACTGTGCATATCTTTTGACCCAGCAGTGTTTCTGTTGGACCTATATTCCAAAGAGATCTTAAAGGAAAGAAAGGGACCCACATGTGCAAAATTGTTTGTGGCAGCCCTTTTTGTAGTGGCTAGAAACTGGAAACTGAATGGATGTCCATCAATTGGTGAATGGCTGAATTAAATTATGGTATATAAATGTCATGGAATATTTTTGTTCTGTAAGAAATGACCAGCAGTATGATTTCAGAGAGGCCTGGAGAGACTTGCATGAACTGATGCTGAGTGAAATGAGCAGAACCAGGAGATCATTCTACATGGCAACAACAAGACTATATGATGGACATAGTTCTCTTCAAAAATGAGATGTTTCAAACCAGTTCCAACTGTTCAGTGATGAAGAAAGCCATATACACCCAGGGAGAGGCCTGTGGGATCTGAGGGTGATCTCTGTTGATGTTTGCTTGCATTTTATTTTTCTTCTCAGGTTTTTTTTCTTGTAGATCTGATTTTCTTTGTACAGCAAGATAACGGTATAAATACATATACATACATTCAATTTTTCATATATTTTAACATAATTAATATGTATTAGACTACCTGCCATCTAGGGGAAGGGATGGGGGGAAGGAGGGAAAAATTTGGAATAGAAGGCTTTGCAATTACCCATGTATATGTTTTGCAAATAAAAAGCTTTAATTAAAAAAAGACATGTTAATATGTAAGTATATAAAAAATTTTTTTGATAACTTTTCTCCCTTACTCCCAGACCATCCTTCCAGTCTTCTTGCAACTTAGTCAACTCCTTGTTGTTCCTTGTACAAGACATTTCCCTTCCCAAATTTACAGTATTTTCTGATGTGGCTAGGATAGCAATACCTAGTTCAAAATAAACATATGACAAATTCACAGTGGTCATTCTCTTTCACAAAAGTTAGATTTATTTAAGGGAAGGGGTTACAAACAAAATAAAAAGATACAATAGACAATAGGTAAATATGAAATTGAGTTGGAAGAGCATATTGTTAGACTAAGGAAAAAGACAAGTCCCCCAGGGGAACGAACTCACAATTAACCAGGAGAAAGGAAATATTCCATGAGGGAGAGAGCCATTGTCTGTCAGATTAGACTGACCGGAGTTAATTAGAGTGTGGAGAATGACACCATTAGAAAGAAGGCACTATGAGGGAGAGAAAATGTCATAGTGGGCTTAATCCTGAAGAAAACTTACCAAAGATTTTCATCATAAACAGATCTTTTACAGAGTAAATTTACCACTGGGGACTTCCCAGAGAAGCAAAATTGGGAACTCAGAGGGAGGGGTCAGGAGCCAGTTATGTCAGATCAGAGGGAAGGATCAGAAGCCAGGTGGAATGTACCTAGCTAAAGATATGCTAATCAATATCTCAAAATGTTTGAAGATGCCCAGACTGGGGGAATAGACATTGTGGATTGGTAAAGAGTTCCTTCCTAGATAGTCTGAGAATTATCTGATAATAGAAATATTTAATGATAGCTTCTTCCTGACATCGAAGAGAATAAGTCATTTCATTTTCTATGGCTATCTTTAATACCTGGAATCTCTCTCTCTCTCTCTCTCTCTCTCTCTCTCTCTCTCTCTCTCTCTCTCTCTCTCTCTCTCTCTCTCTCTCACTGTCTCTCTCTTCATCTCTGCTTTCTAGCTTTCCTGGTTTTCTTCAAATCCCAGTTAAAATTTCACCTTCTATAAGAAAGCTTTCCTGATGCCTTCTTAATCCTAATGACTTTCTTCTGGTTATCTCCAGTTTATGCTGTATATTTCTTCTCTGTACAAAGTTTATGTTTTCTGTCCCATGAGATTGTTAGCTAATTAAAAATAGGGATGATTGGCTTTTTTTATTTTTATTTTTTTTGTATCTTCAGTGCTTAGCACAATGTATGGCATATAGTAAACAATAAATATTTTTTGACTTATACTATAAATAATTTCATTGTCAATGAATATATTTAATGGAATGGATGCTTCATATTATTTTATTCTATCATACTAAATGAAGTTGGTGTTGTATTGTGTAAAACATCTTTGAAATGATTTGAAGTAAAGATATATTGAAAAGAGTGATCTATAGTGTTTATTGATTATGAAATTCAAAGCAGGGATTACAAACCTGAGGCTAAGGGATCATGGGGGCTGCTGGCAGACCCCCAAGACATGTTGTTGTTGTTGTTCTTTGGTGCTTTGTTCAAACAATACTTACCATTTTGGGAAATGTTTCTTTATTCCTGTATTTTTTAATGCTTTTTAAAAATATAAATAGGTTTATAGTCATATGAAAAGGTGCTCCAAATCACTATTGATCAGAGAAATGCAAATCAAGACAACCCTGAGGTACCACTTCACACCTGTCAGACTGGCTAAAATGACAGGAAAAGTTAATGATCAATTTTGGAGGGGATGTGGGAGGGCTGGGACACTGATGTATTGTTGGTGGAGCTGTGAACAGACACAGCCATTCTGGAGAACAATTTGGAGCTATGCTCAAAAAGTTATCAAACTGTGCATACCCTTTGACCCAGCAGCATTTCTATTGGGCTTATATCCCAAAGAAATCATAAAATAAGGAAAAGGCCCCACATGTGCAAGAATGTTTGTGGCAGCCCTTTTTGTAGTGGCTAGAAACTGGAAATTGAATAGATGCCCTTCAATTGGAGAATGGCTGAATAAATTATGGTATATGAATATTATGGAATATTATTGTTCTGTAAGAAATGACCAGCAAGATGATTTCAGAGAGGCCTGGAGAGACTTACGTGAACTGATGCTCAGTGAAATAAGCAGAACCAGGAGATCATTATATATGGTAACAACAATACTATATGACAATCAATTCTGATGGACATGGCTCTCTTCAACAATGAAATGTTTCAAACCACCTCCAATTGTTCACTGAAGAAAGCCATATACACCCAGAGAGAGGGATGTGAGATGTGGACCACAACATAACATTCTCATACTCCTTGATTGATGTTTGCTTGCATTGTGTTTCCTTTATCTGATATATCGTTTGTGTAGACAAGATTTTTCTTGCACAACAATGACAAGTTTGGAAATATGTATACATATATTCGATTTGCCAATATTTTAACATAATTAACATGTAGTGGATATCCTGCCATCTAGGGGAGGGGTGGGGAGTTGGGGGGAAAAATTTGTAACGGAAAGCTATGTAAGGGTTATTGTTGAAGAATTACCCACACATATGTTATGCAAATAAAATTAAAAAAAACAATCTGAGCAGGGACTGCAGTGATAAACATGGAAAAATGGATGCATTTCCAGGGAGAGTATGTTCTGTGCTCATGGAAGGATTTTACCCTAAGGACACATGGAGGCAGTAATAGTTTCCTTGTTCTCCATTTAGCTTCGTCTTTATCATGTTGGTCATGCTTGCTCTGTTCGTATAGCTGAGGATGCTCAGGCAATTCCTCCTAGTGAATTATGCATTGGTTTAGTGTGGGAAAAGCAACAGGAAAGCTGTAAAGCACATCTCACCTTATTGCAGAAGCATTACTTCCTCTTGGAATGCCATAGCAATTCTAAGCTTCTGTGTCTATAATATCAGGGGTGTATGATGTTTCTATATTCATGTACCCCTCTTTTTTGTTCTACAACTTTTGTGCACAACTGGCTTAATCTTTTGACCCCAATTGATCAGTCAGCAAGAACTGCCTAATTTATTCAAACCTAATAAACCAAATAAGTCAAGTGTTTTATTGTACATACACATGCATATTAGACGATTTATTTGCCTGGGTTGAGTATTTCCAATATAAATTTCAACAAATTTTTATGGGTGAAGCAGTAATTACATATAGACCCAATCCCAGGATCTTTTTAGAACATAAAGACATAGAATGTTGGAATCTGTTCCTTACCTACAGATGAAACAATGATCACATGAAATCTTAAATGAAGAGTGAGTGGGTCACTTTATCTTCCTTATAAATCCATGGCACAGATAAGATGTGACAGTATTGTGGCTATGCTCTTGGTCTAGGATTTTTAATAACTTGACAAAAGTGGGGGTGAGGGGTCTTAGTGTTATTTTTGTGAAACCACTTTCTATCGGACTTTTTGTTTTGAAGAACAAATCTTATAGGAAGTGTAATGGCAGGTATTAAGCACCTCGATAAATATTTAAAAATTAATTTTGAAATTAAAAAAAAAAAAGAAATGACCAGCAAGATGATTTCAGAGAGGCCTGGAGAGACTTACGTGAACTGATGCTCAGTGAAATAAGCAGAACCAGGAGATCATTATACACGGCAACAACAGTACTATATGACGATCAATTCTGATGGACATGGCTCTCTTCAACAATGAAATGTTTCAAACCACCTCCAACTGTTCACTGAAGAAAGCCATATACACCCAGGGAGAGGGATGTGAGATGTGGACCACAACATAACATTCTCATACTCCTTGATTGATGTTTGCTTGCATTGTGTTTCCTTTATCTGATATATAGTTTGTGTAGACAAGATTTTTCTTGCACAACAATGACAAGTTTGGAAATATGTATACATATATTCGATTTGCCAATATTTTAACATAATTAACATGTAGTGGATATTCTGCCATCTAGAGGAGGGGTGGGGAGTTGGGGGGAAAATTTGTAACAGAAAGCTATGTAAAGGTTATTGTTGAAGAATTACCCACACATATGTTATGCAAATAAAATAAAATAAAAAAATATATAAATAGGTATTGCATTTTGTGTACATATCTATGTTAAATATATAGGTGTACACATGCACATATATAATATATACACACATTATATATATATATATTTGTATAAGTGTGCCTACCCATTTTTTGATTGTTATTGTTTTTATTAATATAGTTTATTATGTTTATAATTTATTTGATATTGAACTGACCATATAATATTGTTATAAAATATACCTAGTTAGAGTATGCAATTATATAAAAATAGCTAGTAAGCCTGTGGGGAAAGTTTTGAATGCAGGTTTTCCTGACTCCCAGTCCCATGTTCTATACACTGGGCTATCCTGTAACTCATTTACCCCTTCTTCCAAGATACTTTAAGTGCGTTAGGGAAGTTGAGGCCCTTAAGGTAATATTATCCATATTTTACAGATGAATAAAATAAATCTCAGAGAGGTTGGATTGTTGTTCATGATTATATAATTCTAATAAGTTTTGATGGAAGGATTTAAACTCTTAAGCTTAGTACTTTCTACTATACCGCATTTCATTCTCTCTCTCTCTCTCTCTCTCTCTCTCTCTCTCTCTCTCTCTCTCTCTCTCTTTCTCTGTATATATATATATATATATATAT
>JAJPUD010002258.1:196075-214117 GCA_023553655.1 Myrmecobius fasciatus
TTTTCTTCTTCTCTTTCAAGATCTGATGTTTCTTGTGCAGTAAGATAACTGTATAGATATGTATACATGTATTGTATTTGTAATATAATTTATCCTATTTAGCATGTATTAGATTACCTGTCATCTAAGGGTGGGGAGTGGGGGGAAGGAGGGGAAAAGCTTGGGGAGAAAAAAAGTTTTTGCAAAGGTCAATGTTGAAAAATCACTCATATGTTTTGTAAATAAAAAGCTTTATATAAAAAAATACATTTAAAAAAAAAAGGAATTAAGGGGAACAGGAGTGGTCGAGTCTCCTGCCAGTTATAATGAATTTAAAATCACACCTTAGTGTGTCTGAACCCATGGTTGATCCCCTTCTTTTTTTCTATCAATTCCAGGGAGTACTATATTTTTTTAATTCATTCTATAATTCAGCAAACATTAGTTGAATGTTTTCTGTGTGTCAATGTTAGACCATGAGGTTCTAAAAAATGTGTAGTTTCAAATGTAAGTGATGTGTATTTGTGTTTGAGTGTTAGGGGCAGAGCATTTCAGACACATGCAAAAGGATGAACAAAGCAAATGGAGAGTAGCAATCAAAACTGGGTTGTGTGCTCAAAAATTGGAAAATAGTCTCCTTTGATTAGAACATAGAACTTTTGAGGAGGAATATTGCTTCGGACCCTTAGGGCAGTTGCTTTTAATCAGGGTTTTGTTCTTCTCAGATCTACTGCAGAACAGAATACACAATAATAGCTTCTCTCTTACTTTTCATCCCCTGAGGAATACACAAATCTTCTTTGAGGTTTTCTGATAATTTTTACTATGCAAAAAGGGGCAAAAATAGAAGTGAAAGGATTCTCTGCATTTCCTAGATTTACTGATTAGTGGTCCTAATGAATCTAAATGACCAAAGTAAAATTCATCCATGTTTCAAAGCAAAGCCAGTTTCAGGATATCCTGGACATTTCTTCAAAGGAAAGCTCACTTTTCTCTTTCTATTCTCCATCGTTGTGAATACTATGCAATTAGAAACTGGTGTGGCACACCAGAAGGATCACTGGTTTTAGAATCAGAATATCCGTTTCAAATCCTGGCTCTATTATTACCAGATTGTGTAATTACTGCCAAGTTACTTTTTCTTCCTAGGCCTCAGTCACTTATTCATAAAATCTTAACAAAAGTGATTACTAGATCTCTATACTTTGATCCCTTTTAGTGGGCATGGAATATAGGAACAGGTTAATTCAGAAGAAAACCAAGACTAAATGAGAGAAAAATAAGTCGTGGTGGGAATTTAGATATTTTCTGTGGCAACCTGACAACTCAGCTAAGAGATAAAGGATGTACATTAATTTATGGATTATCTCTTTGGGTGATGTGTGCAATATAACTCTGCATTCCAAATGTATTTCTGGTAGAAACATGAATAATTGTTGGCCGAATGTTTCCTCTATCTTTTCTTTCTCCCTTTTAGTAGGCTTCAAGATGCAAGTGCTGAGGGAAAGTATAGTTATGTTCTATATAGTCCTATATAACTATATAGTTATATAATCTTGCTTATATGGTCTGTGCCTATGGTAGTTATTGCTGATTGACATAGACAAGAATTGAAATAGTCTCACAAAGTCCTATTACATCTTTCTGCAAGGATCTAGCACTATTCTTTTTATGTAGTTGCTAATGACATTCAGTCTGTCTTTATGGGTACCCCAGGTGTTTGAGTAGCTTATTTTATTTGGGATTGTATTACTCACAGCACATGAAGAAGGGCCTTTTTAAGAAGAAAAATAATATAGTCTTTGCTTTTTCCAAATCAGGCTTATGAGATTTCTTTGAATGGTAGGTCTTACTTTTACTGAGAGAAATTCAATTGAGAAATAAGAGGTACAAACACAAAGAGCAACAAATTTTAAAATAATAGCTTTATTTCCAAACCCAGGTAGATTCTTTTTATGTGCAAGTATCAGAACAAGTGTTGATCAGAGCTTGCCTAGTCCTTGTATAAATTTACATAGATATTGACACATGCAAAGTAGTTATCATCACAGAACATCAATATGTGCATCTTTTAGAGAAATTCAGCTTTATATTCCAAATATGCTATAGAATATAAGGCTAAAATATGTTTCATCATTTTTTAGAGTTCATTGAATTTTATAGACCTTAGATTTCATCTAGGTCATTTCTGTCCCTCATTTTACAAAGGGGAAGGAGATCTGAAAAAACTGGCACTTCCAGGTCAAGTAGTTGTTAGTATTAGTCTTGGATCCATGTCTCCTAGCTTGTGATTTTTTCCAATATGAAATTTGTTTACTTTCTTTACTATAGTATCAAAATGGACATTTTGATTGTCCTCATTAGACATTTTGATTAACCTGCAGTTTTGGAGCCAGATGCAATGATCTCAAAAATAAAAGGCAAATTAGAATAAATTAAATTAGTTTTATTATTCCATTAAAAGATTCATTTGGTTTAGTCAGTGGGAAAAACCTAATAAAATTAGTAGTGCTATTAATTAAGTACAGTAATATAATGAAACTGAAAAGTGTTGTAAAAATCTAATTTGACTATAGGGTTATGGGGCATTGTGGCTTACCAAATGACTTCTTATAAAGATTTTTGTCTTACATTCACTCTGAAATTTAATTTCAATGTCTTGACAAATTCCATTTTTCAACTTTAACATCTGTAATGGAATGGCTTTTTCTCTAAAGTAGCTTAAGGAACATCATAAGGTGAATTTATATTGGGAAGGGGAGAAAAATTATTTAGTCCATTGTTACTATTTTCTTGTTTTTGTGACCACTGAGTTTACTTATAAATCTTTCAAGAAGAAAGTATACTTTGCCATATTTATAACATGTATGTTTTTATCTTTTATAGAAATATAGTGCATTTACTGTAGTAAGTTGATATTATTTCTTTATCCAGTGGATTTTGAATCAAATGACACTTGGGCCACCTACAAAATATTTACTGAACTGGCATATCCCCCCACCCCCTTTAAATTAGCCTATTTCTTTGCCTAAACCGCAGCATGTGTTGGTTGACATGCATTTGGTTTTTAGGCTCACCATAAGTTTTATCATATAAGAGAAGAAAAATAATTGTATTAAATAATACAATTAATCTTCCCACCTAAATCCCAATAACATCTTACTGGCTGTATGGATATATTATATTTCAGAAACAACCATTTGTTCATGATAGTACTGAAAGATATTTAAGGGAATATGTGCAGTTTAATGGGATGCTACCTGCTGAATCACTAGTGACATTTTCTAAAGAGCAAAACTTGAATAAATATATAAAATAAATATGGAATAATTTTGAGTAGCAGGTGGTGCTGGGGGAAAAGAGACAGTGTGTTTGCCAGCAGGCCTGTCTAAGGGGAATTTCTCCAAAAGGAGCAATCTAAATGGGAGAGACATTCAGAAATGTTTGAAGCACTTTATCTTAAAGATTTCTTTTGAAAGAACATACTAAAAAATATATTTGTAATGAAGTAAAGGGAAAATGACAGTGATTTTGTGAAGTACAATATCAAGAAAGGTAAGCCAGATTCTAAGTAATATGATTCAAAATGCCTAGTAGTTGATGTAAGATTTTTTTTGTGCGTAGTCAGGGTAGAATCTGTCCTTAAATCATCCAACAAATTAAAAATAGCAAAACATTTTGTGAAAGCAAACCATCTGTTCTCTAAAATCACCAAAAGTAGATTGGTTGAGGAATATGGGAGGCTATTGTGGGTTAGAAGTAGAAAACAACTTAAGAGGTAGGAGGTTGGTTTAGCTTCATACCCCATTTAAATTAATTGTTTATGCCAGTCTCAGAGGAAAAGGTAAGTAAGAAATTCATTTTTTTTCGAGTTCAGAGAGCAAGCACAAATGTCTGAGAAAATATCTTAGTTCATATAAAGTGTCTTCTAGCATTCTATAAGGAGGAAGAAAGACAAGAATTCTCCATAGTATGAGCACGATATGGATGTTTCCCCTAAGATGAAGATTGGATTCCACACTTTTGAGCAAATCAGATTGCACACTTGTGTTCCATTACTACCACAAATTATGTGTGGCCTAAGAGTCATACGGGTACCACCTTTATGGCAGAACATATCCTTTTCTTTTGTGGACAAAATAACTCCAAGACTGTAGATTCTCTCTAATACTAGGAGGGAAAAAAAGGCATTTCCAAGAACATATCAACTTTTTGGCTGCCAGAAAGAATTCTCAATCTGGATATAAACAGAGCCAATACATTATATAAAAAGAACAGTCTGTCATCAACTAAATTACACTACTGTTTCTCTGTGAACATCTTTTATGGCATAGTTGGGCATTAGTATTTTTTTCTTATATATCTAGTCTAAGAAAAGATTTTTTTCTCTTCCTTTTCCTATGCTATGCATGACTACAGGAACTCCAGCCGAACATGCTTAAATAATTTATGAAAGAAAGAAAAAGAAGAAAATGAGAGAAGAAGAAGAAGAAGAAGAAGAAGAAGAAGAAGAAGAAGAAATCAAGAGAAATGAAGGAAAAAGAAAGGAAATAAGATGACAAAAACATCATCTTTGATTAAGACTATTTCTAGAGAAATTTTCATCAAACAAAATGTGAAAGCCAAAAAAGCCCAGAAATTGCTTTTTTTTTCCTATCATGGACATAATATCCTTGCCAACTAGAAAGATTAGAAACCAAAGCCAGCCCAAATTGTTAAAAATTAAGTTCTTTGTAAAACAAGGAGTAAAATGAGCCCTTGTGGTATACTATAAAAAGAACTGGACTTGAGATCAGGAAGACCCATGTTTTAATGTTTACAGGAAAATATCTTCCAGGACATTTAAGGTGATCTGTTTACATTAAGGATAAGTATAGCCATTCCATATGGACTGTCATCTCAGGATCCAGTACTTTATGTGAGAAAGTGATAGTGACACTTAAGAAGATGAAGGCATAATGAAGTGTACAGAACCAGGAAAATGTTGTACACAGTAACAGCAATATTGTTTCATGAAGAATTGTGAATGACTCAGCTATTCACAGAATTACAATGATGCAAGATAATTCCAAGGATCTAATGATGAAACATACTATCTGCTTTCAAAGAAAAAATGATATTGACTGAATGCAGATTGAAGTATGCTATTTTTCACTTTATTTCATTTTTTTTCTTTTATTTGAGTCTTCTTGTAAAAAATTGCTAATATGTGAATATAATTGTATTTGTAGAAGTTATATCTTATTGTTTATCATCTCAGGAAGGTGGGAAGGGAAAGCAAGGAGAGAGGAATAGAATTTGGAACTCAAAACTTTAAATAAAAATATTTAAAAATTGGAGTAAAAAGAGGATGAAATCAAGAAGATCAAATATATACTGAAAAAATGAGTGTCAAAGACATTTTGATGACACACTGAAATTGATCAAAATAACTCAAAGAGAGCAGACTTACAAAAGGATAGGAAAAATCAAAAAGAAGTATCTAAAAGGCATGAGCAGCACTGGCTGATACGCCTGATCTTTCATCTCCACAAAATCTTAATGAGAATATGGTTTATGCATATATAAGGAATATCTTCCATAATAATCTAAGAAGAGCACCAGAGGCCTTCATTGGCAATTTTCTGTCATAGATCTCATTTTTACAATCTCATAACTTATAGTACTACATTGCCAAGCATAAAGATCCTGCCATCTGTTGAGTCAATAAAAGTTGGGTTTGGGTTTTTGTTTTTGTTTTTGTTTTTGTTTTTTTGAGATGATAGAACAAAATGTAGCCTTGAAGGCTCTCCTCATGTAGATGATTCCATAACAGATGAAAGCACAAAAAATTACTTTGTTCAACAGTCTATTGAGTATGGCCTTCCAGAGGGCTATAAAATAAAGAGACATATACTAACCTTGGGTTTTCACCAGTGTCACAGAAATTGTTCTTTGAAATATCCAAGTAAAAGAAATATTTGCCATTGATGACTGCAGTCTCTAAATTTTCCTTTTTGCACAAAAAAAAATTTGTGTCAGTCACTTTGAACCTGGGTAGACTACAAGTCTCAGCTATACCTCTTAGCCATGTGATAAAGATCAGTCTAACTATTTGCCTTGGAAAAACAAAACGGCATAGATGAAAAAATACAACTGTAAGTGGAGCCAGGAAGTCTTGGATTTAATTCCTATCTCCACTATTTACTGTCTCTGAAGTTTGCTTTCCCATTATATAAATTTCCTATAAGACATATATTTTAGGCAGCTATATCACAGAATTATTGTGAGGATAAGTAATATAATACATGTAGAGCTTTTTACAAAACCCGAATCTTAGAACTATCATCTGTAGAATTCTTATTGTTTATCTAACCTCTCTCTCTCTCTCTCTCTCTCTCTCTCTCTCTCTCTCTCTCTCTCTCTCTCTCTTTCTCTCTCTCCCCCAAATAGAAAGAATCCCAGGATAAGAGTTGCTGTTCTGTAATTTCTTTTACATTTAATAGTCTGCAAACTATTACATAGATAAAATAATTGTTTTTGTAGTAGAAAAAAGTATTATAACATGTCATCTTCTATAGGCTGACTGAAAGTCACTTGAGGATAACTCCAATAGCAAATAGGACAATGAGGATAATAAGTACCTCGTCCTGTTCACTGTAAGTTTTTATTTTTGGAAAATTGTTAGTATTAGGTAAAGTTACATCTATTAAAGATGTTTCTCTTAAATGTTTATGGATCAATGTTATATCTAGGGAATTGTGAACAATAATTTTCTTTGTAATAATGCCTTGTTTCCAATGGAGTTTATTGGTTGAATTCTTAAAGATATTTTAAGATATGTTTTTGTTGTACAATGATTTGTTACCTGTTAATATACAAAAGATAGTAAACTTTTGATGTATTATTCTGGCTAAAATATTGTACTTTGCTAGCTGTTCAGTAGATGCTTACTTTCTGTAGCCTGCAGGGATGTTTTATAATTTCTATAAATCTCTTGCAAAATCAGCCTTGATCAATAACTCTGGACTCTTTAAAATAATGCTTCCCTAATTACTAATGCCAGAGATCTGATCTTGAATTGTCATCACCAACCTCTGCATTTATATTTTTTAAAAAACCTGCATTATTCAGGCTTTAGATTTCTATTTCTTTGTAAAGATATAATTTGTTGGATTTATGTGGATGTCACCCATAGAGGGACTTTGATGTTCCTCTTGCATCTTACTCTTTCATGGATTCTATCCAGAAATAATAAACAATTTGACAAATCTAGTTGAATGTTATTATTAAATGTAGTACTTAAAATTCATTTTGTCTAGATCATGACATATGGCGGAAGTGGGCTGGAACCAGCTCATAATAACATGAACTGATTATTAAAATTTCAGTATGAGCATTTATACCTCATAAATTGGCAAACAATAAAAGTCAGTGTTTGATTTATTGTTTTGTTGGTGATTTAGCCCTAAGAAAGTATAGGAGAAAATATTAATAAGGCAGATTAAATTCAAAAATGCATCCCTTGTAAATTTTTGAGAACTTATTATTAAACAGTTAGCATCACACTCCTATATATAATTATATACACCCTGTAAATAATGATATGATCAATCTATTGAGTTATATCAATCTGTATGTACTGGATAAATGATAAGATATTTAATGAGTTGATCTCATAATTGAGTAGAAGAGAAAGATGAGGCTAGTTTCCATTTGAAAAGTTGCCTAATACAAATATCCCAAACTTTTTATTATTGTAAAACCCCATGTCTTTAACTCAAGCATTCTCCAGTGGATCTTTCATGACTTCTGATTAGGGAACACCTTGATCTCAGGAGGAGAAAAAATAAGTCAAAAAGAAGCAACAAAAATTCATGGTGAAAGTAAGTAGTCTTCAGTATATTACCAAGGATGATTCACACTTGAGATATTGCATTTTTCAAAAAGTCATATAAAGATACATTTTATGAGAAAAATAAATGACCTCCTCACAATGAGAATGTAAAAACAACAGATTTCAGTCTCTATGGAACACTGATAATACTGGAGCTTTAAAGGAATCAAGGGAAAAGTGTTCAAAAATAGGTTGGATATTCTGCAGGTAATTTTGTGGAAAGACATGGACACTAAAGATAAAAGGTTAAAAATAAATAAATAAATAAATAAATAAATAAAAGGATTTATATGTATTATACTCTGCATCAGGGGAGACATTGCCTACACAGAAAAGGTGGATATCCTATATACATATAGATATGGTTAAAGATAGATATAATATTACACATATTATATTATAATATGTATATAATGACAGATCCACTGTGGCGATCAAATGCCCAGGAATACACCATATAAGGTTTCCTTGTTTTCCATAAAGAGGATCACTGTGATCTCACAAGCAAATCAAAGGGTAAATTCATAGGGGATGAACTTCTATAGGGATATGCCGTAGGAAGATGAGAGTGGCTTTTAAGAACAGACTACAAAAAAAAAAAAAAATTCAGAGTTGAAAACTAAAAGATTATCCAGTACAATTCCATTCTGAACGGGAATGACCTCCATGATATTCTCAACATGAGACCATTCAGCTTCTGACCCAAGACTACTAGTGAGAAGGATTCTTTTATCTCTTCTTTTGCCCATTTCAGTTTGGATGCAGTTCTAATCAGAGAGATAATTGTCCTCATAAAAACAGAACAGGGACTGAACATATCGTTTCATTGGCATAAAAAACACCAAATGATAAAACTCCTGTACCAAAACAGGTTAATATCTTTCTGTCATATAGTGAGAGAACTGCCTAGAGCATTGACAGACTGATTGACTTGTCTAGGGACATAGTCAGCCATAAACATCACCAACATAATAGGTTGTAGTTGTAATATTTATAGTAACAGAACCTAGCATGTTGAGAGTACTTTAAAGATTAGCAAAAATATTTACAAATATTATTTTACTTGTTCCTCAGAACAACCCTATGAGGTAGGTGCTTTTATTATCTCCATTTTACAGGTAAGAAAGCTAAAAGTTGGAAATTGTGTGATTTGTCAAGAGTCACACATTTAGAAAATGTCCAAGGAAGATCTTCCTTAGTCCAGGCTTAGTGCTCTGTCCATGATTATGTTCATAATAAAATATGCCTCTATGTAGCATGCAACCAGGGCTTTTTTCTTTGACTTCTCTCAAACAGCACAAGTTTAATTCTATGCCCACAATATAGTCCTTTTAATATTCGAAGTCCATCAGTTATCATGCCCCCTTCAAATTTTTTCTTCTAAGCTTCATACTTCTTATTCATTTAACATTTAAGTAATCCTAATGAGTCCCTTCATTATTGTGGTCATTATCTTATGATGTGCTCAGGTGTGTCAATGTCCTCCATAAAATGTTATATTCATAAATACATATTGGCTGATCAAGGCAGTGGATAGTAGGACTAATACTTCCTATGACCAGAACTCTCTGTCCCTATTAATGAACTCTAAACTTGCATTTGCACTTTTGTCTGTAATGTTCATTCCTCTCTAAGCTCCAATCTTGAATCTCTGGACATTCTCTACCTTATCACAGAAGGCACCTCATCCTGGAATTTATTTCCACTCCCAGACTTCTCAAATTGGAAGTATACTCCACCCCTGGACTACTTCCTCTGGTTAGCTAGCTCTTCTCAGAAGCTCCATTTTAAGTAAAGTCTCCAAGCCTGACATGTATTAATCCTCTCTAGAATTCATCCCTGGAGTTTACCTGCCTGCATATACATACCTTTTTCTTCCAACCCTCTTAAGATTATTTGGTGTCTTATGTTCATTAGAATGTAAACTTTTGGAAAGCAGGGCTTATTTTTGTTCCTATATTTTTATTCCAGTGTTTAGAACAGTACTTGGCACGTTAAAAACAAACAAACAAACAAAAACAAAAACAAAAAAACAATACAATACAAAAACGCATATTACAATGATCTTGTAAGAGAAATGCCTGGCAAATCAAAACACCACCAACATCCTGACTACTCTCTTCTCTTTGACCCTGATAGAGATCATGCAGAACCCTGAATCCAGGAATTTTGGGAAGAGTAATGTGCCCTAAGCCACAAGACTTCCTTCTAGCTAGTCCCAGAGTCTGAGAAATTTAGGGGAGAAATGGAGAATCATCATTTCCAGCAACTGCTGTTGACAATTTACCACCAAGAGGCAATACCCAGATCACCATTTTGGCTTCCAATCCAGTCCTCACAGCAGCTTTCAGGGGAGGCAACTCTAGTGAAAATGTAGTCTGGCATAGGTTCCCAGAAGTGTTACAGCTATAGCTATTAAAGATATAGAAAAAAAAAGTTCTTGTCACCAAACTCCTTAGGACTATCAAGTAGTTCAAAATGAGGAACTGATATGATTTTATTTGTTAAAATGCCATTACTGAAGAAGCACTGCTTTTGTGCTTCATCCTCGGGATCATAGGACTTTTGCATTTGACTTGCAGCTGAAACCATCCTTAAGTGCAGTCTTTCCAATTAGAATGTGAGTTCTTTGAGGGGAAGGAGTGTTTTACTTTTCTATTATTGTCTCTAGGGCTTAGCCAGTGTATATTATACTATTTAGGGGCAGTTAGCATAGTTTATTGAATGCTAGGTGTGGAGCAAGAGAGTTGTGAATTAAAATCTGGCTTCAGGAATTTGCAAGCTAATTAACCCAGGAAAAGTCACTTAATCTTTGTCTTAATATCTTCAACAGCTAAATGGAGGTAATAATGGAACCTACCTTTCAGAGTTGTTGGGAGAATAAAATGAAAGAATATTTATAAGGTGCTTAGCACAGTCAGTACTTGGCTTGTAGCAAGTACTATATAAATGCTTGTTCTCTTCCATTTTATACACAGTAAGTGCTTAATAAATGCTGTAATCATTCATTAAAGTCATTAGCATTTCCAATTTACAAATAAGAGAATGAAGTGGCTGAAGAGTCTAAAGAATAATAACTGACAAAGGCAAAATGTGAGGTCAGATTTCCTATTGCTAGGTCTAGTGACTGCACTAAAATCATAGCAAGTGGGACAATTGTCAAGAATATGTATTTTTTCTTGCTTGCTTTCAAGTGTCATATGCCTATTATTCTTTCTCTGGTTACTAATCTCCTGACTCCCATGGAACTAAGGAAAGCCAAAGTACAAATTGCCTTCTATTTATAACATCACTTCTTATTATATGAATTTGTACATATCATATATGCCCTGAAATATAATGATTGCATGCAGCAAGTTGTTTTTAAGTCTTTTAAATGGCAGATGATATATTAAAACTTGTAACCAAAATTACTATTTGAATGAATTTTTGACTCATAGAAGTTAAATTAAAAAACCATTTTCTGTTTTTCAAGTCAAGATTAAAAAAAAATTTTGAAGTTGACTTTCTGGATTAGTAAGCATAGTATGTACTAATCATTACAGGTGCATTACCTATCTCCTTTGTTGAATAATTATTCAGCTTCTATCTTTTAAGTATAGGTAGGTCTCTTTATAACTTCTATAACCTTTCCCTTGGTGATTTCACACATTTCCATGAGTTCAATTAGAATATCTAGGCAAATAAATATTAAATTTATATATCCAACTATCATTTTTTTTGTGAACTCTAGTCTCATATCTCCAGCTGCCTGCTAAAAATCAACCCCTTCTTGCCCCTTCAACATCTCCAAGTCAGCATGTCCAAAATGATCTCAATATCTTCCCCCAAGTTTTCCTCCAAACACTTCTTTTTCTTTAGCTTTGTAATCTCATCCATCTTTTAAGTCTTCTCGTTCTCTCATCTCCAATATTCAATCAATTACCAAATTCTGTTGATTCTACATCAACATCTCATATATCTGCCCTCCCACTCTTATCTTTAGACAAATATCACTACTATCTTCCTCAGCTCTTTTCTAGACTGTTAAAATGTTCTTCTATGTGGCCTCTCTACTGTCAATTTCTATCTCCTTCACACTTGCTAAAATAATTTTTCCAAGGCACAGGTTGGAAAATATCATTTTCTAGCCTAAACATTTTCTGTGGCTCACTCTTAACCCTAGGAAAGAACATATTTGTATTCCTCCCTCTGTGCACTCTACATTGATTCATATGAGACTAATAATTGTGCTTTGAACTTGTCATAACATCTTCCTTGCTCCTGAGAATTAGCACATATTATCTCCCTTTTTTGGAATGCATGCCAACCTTATCTTTATCCATTATATACAACCTCTTCCATGAAAACCTCCTTGGTCTCTCAGTAATTTGCTGTTTGTTTTTTCATCATTTTTTTAGAATCTTCATTCCTAGATCCCCAATCTCCTTTGCCCCCAATTTCTCTTCTTCCTATACATATATATATATATATATATGCATATATATACATATTGTTCAAGTACTTTAGTAATGTCCAATTCTTTTTGACCACATTTGGAATTTTCTTGGCAAAACTATTAGAGTGGTTTGCCATTTCCTTTTTCACTTCATATTACAGATGAAGGAACTCAAACAAATGATTTGCCCAGGATTGCCCAGCTAGTATTGTCAGTGGCTAGATTTGAACTCAGTAAGATGAATCTTTATGACTCCAGACTTGGCACTCTATCCACTATACCACTCAAGTGCCCACATACACTTACATGCATACATAGACACACACCCAGTGTAAAAATTAGATATATTAATATTGTAGGCTATAAACCATTTACAGATAAAAGCTATTCCACTTTTTATTTGCACATAGTATGTAATAAGTATCTGTTGAACTATTTAATAAACTCTTTTTGTGATTATTATATAGATATGTGACATTTAGGAAATGCATTGACATTTTACTAATATACCTCAAACATCATTGTAGAGGGGATGAAATAATAATCCCTAGCATTCCTTTAGGCACATATTTTTTATATATACTTCTTTAACCTAAAAGTTTAGTGGGCAAGAGGGGGAGGGAAGGGAAAGCAAATTCCAATTAATTGAGAGTCTGGTTAATTGTATTTCATGCAAATAGGGTTATGTTGTATTCTATTTCAATGTTACAAAGTAGTTCCCTATACTGTATTACACAGGTTGCAGAGATCTTTTAACTTCAGAGAGCAAAGATTACCTCATAAGAGAATGAGTAGAGTAATACATTTTTAATACCTTTTCTCTTATACTTTTATGATTAGATGTTCAAGATTTCATCATTTCAAATGGTTTTCTGCAATTTCAGCTTGTGGGTGCATTTTTCTTGGTCACTTTCCTATGTATCATTTGGCAATGAAAACCTTTTATTTAAGAATGTTGCTGCAGTATGTCAGAGTGGGATGTATGGTTTCTTATATTCACTGCTTAGCTATTTAACATTTATCTGATGAGCGATCTGGAACTACCCGTTAATGTTGGACTTTTTTCTTTCATCTATTATACTTACAACATTCACAACTGCTTAGTGTAATTGTTTCACTAATTTTAAAGGATGATCTCTAGTGTAGATTCGACTTGTTTTAGTGATAGCTATCATTAGATGGATGGGACTTGGCTGATGCTCTAGCTGGATAAGCTTGAGCTGATTTATATGAACATGTATTTCCAAAATGGACTGATTTTAATCTTATTTTAGAGGAATACCAACAGGTAATTTTCACCCATCATCTGTCATTTAATTTTACATTTTTTGAATCTTCCTTTTATCTTCTACAGTTCCTCATTCTCCATCTCTCCTGTCCTTATCCCTCCAGACCTAGTCTGTGAATCATTGTCCATTCTGTATTTCAGTGTAAGGGTGTCCCTAAGGCAAGTAACTTCTCTGAGATACAGCCTAAACAAGGAGAAAATGAGGAGAAGGTGATCTGGCAGGTATATGGAGACACTCACAAGAACTACAGACATATTTAGCATCTACTTTCATTACATTTTGGCTAGGTGAGTCATATTGTCTACCCCTGGCATAACCATTTCATTGACCCTTGTTTCTTTCAAGTGATTTCTCTGCAGTCTAGTCAAGGTTGATAGTTAGATTTTCAAGATACTGTTCTTATTTACATTAACTGGTCTTGTACTGTTTTACTTCTCATCTTCTTACTTTTGCTTTCACCAAGCAGGTCTCAGGGTGTGCACTGGCATAACCATTTCATTCATTCTGTCTCCTACTTCCTCCTGCCTTAAGCATAAAGCAAACATCTAACATCTTTTCTTCCATACCTTCTAAAATGTTTCTTAAAATAACTTTTGCAGAGCTTTTCAGTGATCACTCACCCTGGAGGATGAAAGGGAAGGGAATCATGAAAAAAAGAATACAAAGATGAGATAGGAAAACATCCAGGAGTATAGTGAGGCTCACACAGAGATTTATTTACCTTCTCAGTCAGTTGGTTTTTGTTTTTTTTTTTTTTTTGGTTCTTTTAGAATGTAAACCCATAGGACAGTATTATTTGAAGAAATGGAAGACTATGGAATGTGGTATATACTGTTAACTATTAAAGTGTTGGTTTTGCAGAGCTTTCTTTTAGGGGCTCCTAGGTGGTGTAGTGGATAGGATAGGATGCCAGCCTTCAAATCAGAAGGACCTGAGTTCAAATCGGGCCTCAGACATTTAATACCTCCTAGCTGTATGACCCTGGACAATTGCCTCAACAAAAAAAAAGAAAATTAGAAAACTTTCTTTTGCTTTTCTTTCTCTTAAATTCTTTTTTAGAAGAGATGGTTCTCTGGATAGGGGATGGATATTTTTGGAAAATAAGATGTTATAAAAATAAAGTATATCTATATCTATATATTAAATATTACCTAGAATTTTAAAAGTAGTTTTAATTTGAAGAGACATTTCAGGCAAAACATGTTACCCTTTTACAAAATTAAGAAACCATTACAGACCATGTGTTATAATAACAGCTGACATTTATTTATTCACTTTGAAATTAGATTATATTGACATTTTTATTTTTACATAATCTACATTTTTCTAGAGGCATGCTCTGGTCTCACTCTCCCAGAAAGAGTCACTATTTCATAATAAAGGAGAGAAAAGAGGAAAAAATAAAGTTTGGAAAATCTAAACAATAAAATATGCAACATTACATTTTTTATTTCAGAAAAATTTTTTGATATATTGATTTTTGATATATTATTTAGATTTCCCAAACTTTTTTTTAGAAAAAAAAGTAGGAGAGCATCTTCTCATATCTCTTCTTTGAGGACAAACTTGGTCATTGTAATTTCACAGCTATCAATTTTGCTTATTTTATTGTTGATGTTATTTCCATTTCTATTTTTGCAATCATTGTATATATATATGATCTTCTTGGTTCTAATTACCTTACTTTGCATCAATGAATGTCTTCCTATGTCTCTGCTCTGTCAGTATATCTCTTTTTCTGTCTCTTTCTGTCTCTATCTACCTCACTCTGTTTCTATCTCTCTATCTCTATTTTTTCTGTCTGTCTGTCTCTTTCTGTCCGCCTGTCTTTGTGGTCTCTCTGTCTCTGTGTGTCTCTGTCTCTTTTCTTCCCTTTCTCATAGAGTGCAGCACTGCACTTCTACCTTCTCCCCATCTCATACATTTTCTTCATTTAAGTGACATTGATTTGTAGTGCTCCCTCCCAAAATAAAATCTTGGTTTCATTAAATTCTGTTTCCTATTACTTTGACTTTCCCACTTCCCACTGTATCCTCTTCAAATTTTCAGTGATGTGCCCTCTGGTTTTCCTTTTACATTTCATTTAGTGGAACTTAGTATTCTTGAGGGATTTTCCAAATCATTGTTCTTTTGGGCAAGACCAGATCTTCCATCTAGGGGTGATCCAAAGCAATAATATTTCTCAAGTCTTAAATCTTCCTTAGAACTTATGTGGCTCTTTCTAAATTCAGGCACTGCTGTACATAAAATCAATGAAACCAGTCAAGTTCTGTGATATTAAAGCAATTGAATCAAATCAGTACTTGGGTCCTGGGATATGTATACATTCATTACCAGAGCTGACTTTCTCAAGACATTAACATTCAGTTAAAGAAACATATCTTATGCATAGGTTCTTAGTCTGTTTGACCCTCAAACTGTTTTATTGTTTGTATTTTGTATTTTTTTACTAATATACACATTGTTCTTTCTACTATAATAGAATGGGAACTACTTGAAGACAGGAGTTATTTTGTTTTTTCTTAGTATTGTTAACTATTCTTATCTTGTTAGAACAAATTGAATTGCTGAAGTTGGAAATTAACCTCTTCCCTACTACATTCTCTATCATTTCTTTTTTTTAATAAAAAATTTAACCATTTCCAGCAACTGTAATTTTTCTTTTGTACTATTACACTTAGACATTTCTTCTCTCTTCCTTTTCCTATATTTTCCCTAGAAATTATCTTTAAATTGCTCTGCCCAAGCATTTCATGTTGGATCTACAGAGATCATCATGAATGCCAAAGAACAGGAATTCAGTTCTTTGATCTCTTTGATTAGGAAAAGGATATTGATTAGTTTGCCTTTTATTATTGAGATGATGCTAGTGGGAAAAAATACTAAGCAATATAGTGGGGGGGGTCATTTTAAATTATTAGGAAACATATGTTGTTTTATTTTTCTTATGAAAAGTAATTGAATTGATATAGATTACATTATGGAACAAAAAGTTTGTTCAGACTTTTCCAATGGTAAGAAAATGATTTTTCTTGCTTTGTAGGAAAAATATTCACATATACACAATAAGTATACATTTATTTATTGTTTGTTTCTTAGGTATATTCTATATTATTAGATTTTTTCTTTGCATTTATTCAGGCTATGGAGAATATATTTCTATTACACTAATCTTTCAGGGGAAAGTTGGTAGATAAAATATCATATAAAGTAATGATCCATGAATTTTGGGAAAGGAATTATTTGAGTTAGCTGAGGAAGCAATAAATTGAATATTTAAAATGTTAAGAATCAATACTTTTTTGGTTTAGATATTTTAGATAAAAATTCTTCTAAAATAAATTAGGATTAAACCACTACTGATTAGAGAAATGCAAATTAAAACACGTCTGAGATAGCAATTGATACCTCTCAGGTTGGTTAAGATGACAGGAAAAAATAATGATAAATGTTGGAGGGGATATGAGAAAACTGGGACACTAATGCATTATTGAAGTTGTAAAATGATCCAACCATTCTGGAAAGCAAGTCAAAATTATCCCCAAAAGGCATCAAAGGCTATATATAACTGTGTATAGTCTTTGATCCAGCAGTGCCACTACTGGGTCTGTATTCCAAGGAAATCATAAAGGAGGGGAAAGGACCCACATGTATAAAAATGTTTATAGCAGCTCTCTCTGTGGTAATAAAAAATTGAAAAATGAGTAGATGCCCATCAATTGGGGAATGATTGAAGAAGTTGTGGTATATGGAAGTAATATAATATTATTATTCTATAAAACAAGCTGATTTTTGAATGGCCTGGAAAGATTTAGATGAACGGATGCTGAATAACCAAACAGAACCAGAAATACATTGTATACAGTAGCAGCAAGATTGTGCAATGATCAACTATCAAAGACTTGGTTCTTTTTAGTGGTTCTGTGATCCAAGGCAATCCCAATAAACTTTGTATAGACAATGCCATCTGCATCCAGAAAGAGAATTATGGAGCTTAAATGTAAATCAACACATGCTATATTCACTTCTTTTTTCTGTTTTTTTTTTCTCTCCTGTGGTTTTTTTCCCTCTTTTGTTCTGATTTCTCTCTCTCTCAACATGATTCATTAAAAAAAATGTGTATGAAAAAAGTTAATGTATATGTATAACCAGAAAAAATAATAAAATTAAATAAATTATGAATCTCCCAACCATTTAAAACAGTGTGTCTGTGTTTGTATATAAGCATACACAAGGTGATATATAGTATATACACATATCTTTCTTAGTATATAAATATTATACTAAATTATATTGAATATATAAAATGTATATATTCAATATAATTTAGTATGATATATATATATTTATATACACACATATATACACAAAGAGAGATATATACAGTAATATGTAGTATATATGTATATCTCCGTGTGTGTGTGTGTGTGTGTGTGTGTGTGTGTGTGTGTGTGTGTGTG